>PVJL010009040.1:0-60756 GCA_004026885.1 Lyroderma lyra | reverse complement strand
GTACCCCAATGTTCATTGCAGCGCTGTTCACAGTGGCCAAAACATGGAAACAACCAAAGGTCCCTGCGACAGATGACTGGATAAAGAAGCTGTGGTACATATACACAATGGAATATTACTCAGCTGTAAGAAAAGATGAAATATTGCCATTTGCGACAAAATGGATGGACCTGGAGATCATCATGCTAAGTGAAATAAGGCTGACAGATAAAACAAAGAACTGCATGATTTCACTCATATGCGGAATATAAAACTGAAAGCAAAGAAAAAAAGAAATAAACAAACAAATAACCCATGGACACAATCAATAGTTTAATGTTTATTTGGGGACGAGTGGGTTAGGGAGGGGAGAAAGGGGAGGGGGTGGGAGAGGAGGGGGGAAGCTAAATATAAGGTGATGGAAAGAGAAGTCACATTAGGTGATGAACTTATTATACATCAAGTTGACAATGCACTGTAGAATTGTATGCCTGAAACCTATGTAATCCTTGCTAACAGATGTCACCCCAAAATGTCTATCTATAAAAATCAATTAAAAATATATAGAAACTAATGATAATGAAAATACAACATATCAGAATTATTGGGTCACAGGGAAAGCAGTAATAAGAGGGAAATTTATGATTACATGCCTAACTTAAGAAACAAGAAAAATCACAAATAAACACCTTAGCATCCGATCTTAAAGAATTAGCAAAAGTAGATAAGACAAAACCCAAAGTCAGCAGAAGAAAAGAAATAATAAAAATTAAAGCAGAGAAAAACCAATTCGAGAACAGTAGGACAATAGAAAACATTAATATTACCAAAAGCTGGTTCTTTGAGAAAATCAACAAAATTGACAAACCCCTGGCTAGACTAATCAAAGATTAAAAGGAAACTACAGAAATATCAAAAATTAGAAATGAAAGGGTAGAAATTACCACTGATACCAGAAATACAAAAGATTGTAAGAAAATATTATGTGGAGCTTTATGCCACTAAGTTTAACAACCTTGTAGAAATGGACAAGTTTCTAGAAACTCATAGCCTACCTAGACTGAAGCAAGAAGACTTGTATAATCTAAATAGACATACCAACAGCAAAGAGATTGAAATGACAATTCATAATCTCCCTAAAGACAAATGCCCCAGACCAGATGGGATGGTCTCACCAACAAGTTCTGCGAAGCATTCAAAGAAGAATTAATGCCTATCCTGCTCAGACTCTTCCAAAAAATTGAAGAGTAAGAAATACTTCCTAAGTTATTCTATGAGGCCAACAAGACAACACAAATAAAGAAAACTATAAACCATCTCTGATGAACACAGATGCAAAAATGCTAAACTAATTATTAGCAAATAAAATGCAACAATTCATCAAAAAGATTACACATCATGACCAAGTGGGATTCATTCCAGGAGCACAAGTATGGTTCAACATATGAAAATCAATCAATGCGATAAACCACATAAACAAAACAAAAGAAAAAGGTCATATAGTCATATTAATTGATGCAGAAAAAGCATTTGACAAAATACAATATCCATTTGTTATGAATGTTTATCCAAAACACTGAATAAAATAGGTATAGAAAGAAAGTATCTCAATATAATAAAAGCAGTATATGACAAACCTTCAGCTAACATCATTCTGAATGGAGAAAAGCTGAAGCCTATTCCCCTAAAATTAGGAACAAAACAAGGATGCTCCCTGTCACCACTGCCGCTCAATATAGTACTGGAAGTTCTAGCCACAGCAATAAGGCAAGAGAAAGGAATAAACAGTATTTAAATTGGGAAAGAAGAGGTCAAATTTAACTATTTGCAGATGACATGATCTTTTACATAGAAAATCCAAAGACTTTACCAGGAAACTATTAGAAACAATAAATGAATACAGTAAAGTCATAGGATACAAAATCAATGCACAAAAAACAACAGCATTCCTATATCCAAACAACAAATCTTCAGAAAAACAAATAAGGAAGCCAATTTCTTATGCTATCACAACAAAAAGAGTGAAATACCTGGGAATTAGCTTAACAAAGAACATGACAGAATTATACATGGAAAATTATAAGACACTTTTTAAAGAAATTGAATCAGACACAAAGAGATGGAAAAATATTCCCTGTTCATGTATAGGAAGACTTAACATTGTTAAAATGACCATTTTGCCCAAAGCAATCTACAGATTTAATACAATAACTATCAAAATCATACTTTCACAAAATAGATAAAATAATTATCACATTTATATGGAACCATAAAAGACCTCGAATTGCCAAAGCAATACTACATAAAAAAAATAAAGCTGGTGGTATTACACACCCCCACTTCTATTTATATTACAAAGTATCAATAATCAAAACAGCTTACTACTGGCAGAAAAACAGAAATATAGACCAATGGAACAGAACTGAAAATTCAGAAATAAATCTACAAATTTATGGACAAGTAATTTTTGATAAAGGAGCAAAACACATGCAACAGGAAAAAGATAATCTCTTCAGTAGGTGGTGTTGGGAAAACTTGAAAAACATATGCAAAAGAATGAATCTGAGCTGTGAACTCTCACCATATACAAAAATTAATGAAAAGCGGATTAAAGACCTACTTGTAAGATCCAAAACATTAAACTGTATAGAAGAAAACATTGGTACTGAACTTACAGACCTAAGACTCAAGGAAGACTTCATGAACCTGACCTCAAACGCAAGGGAAGTAATAGCTAAAATAAATGAATGGGATTATATCAAACTGAAAAGCTTCTGCACAGCAAAAGAAACCATCAACAAAGCAAAGAGACAGCTAACTGAATGGGAGGAAATATTTGCAAACAATGCATCAGTTAAGGGTCTAATATCTAAAATATATAAAGAACTAGTACAGCTTAACAACAACAAAAACAACTCAATTAAAAAGTGGGTAGAAGAACTAAACAGACACTTCTCTCATGCAGAAATATAAATGTCAGCAGATATATGAAAAAATGCTCACTCTCATTAGCTATTAATGAAATGCAAATCAAAACCACAGTGAGATACCACCTCATACCTCCTAGAATGGCTATTATCTATGAGACAAAGAATAATAAGTGCTGGAAAGGATGTGGAGAAAAAGGAACTCTTGCACACTGCTGATGGGAGTGCAAACTTGTACAACCACTATGCAAGATGGTGTGCAAATTCCTCAGAAAATTGGGACTGGAGTTACCATATGACACAGCAATCCCTTTTCTGGAGACCTACATAAAAATCTTGAAAACCTTATTTCGCGAAGACTTATGTACCCCAATATTCATTGCAGCACTGTTCACAGTGTCCAAAACATGGAAACAACCAAAGTGCCCTGCGACAGATGACTGGATAAAGAAACTGTGGTACATATATACAATGGAATATTACTCAGCTATAAGAAAAGGTGAAATACTGCCATTTACAACAAAATGAATGGACCTAGAGATCATCATGCTACACAAAATAAGCCAGACAGAAAAAAACAAAAACTATTACTTCACTCATATGCAGATTATAAAACCGAAAGCAACAAAGAGAAAATAAACAAAAAAAAACCAAGGACACAATCAATAGTTTATTTATTTGGGGTCAAGTGTGGAGGGGATGGGAGAAGAGTTAGGGGTTCGACAAAGAGGGAGGGGGAGCTGCCGCGACCTGCACCGGTGAACAGGTGAACCGGAGTGGAGGTGATCAGGAATGAAGATATAAACACACAGACACAGACATAGACAGGAAAGCTGGGACCAGGTGGTTCTCTGACCTCTGATGGAGACACGGAGATCTCATCTGGCAGCAGCGAGTTTATTTTATAGGGTGGGCAAAACAAGTGAGATAATAGGGGTAAATCAAGAAAGCAAGACTGGAAAGTACATCTCAATTAGGAAATATGCATTGTTCTATTTTAATTCTTTATTTAAAGTTCCAGATAACTGCACTGAATCATCTTGGTGTATGTTACTAAGGTATTACTGTTTGTACTATTAGTCTCTTCTAAGCAGACGAGCCATAGGTCATGTCTCGAGTCATTTCCAGAGACCAAACAACTTTGCTCACAATGTCATATTTTACCCCCCAAGCCAGAAACCAGATCCCGGGTATTGTCCTTGTTCACCCAGCTCTGGGCTGCCTTGCAAAACGCTTGAACTGTGGATTCCAAGCACACAGGTAGCCTTGCTAAAACCTGTTGTCTCAAAGGACCTGGCTTCTGGCTCACATGCTCCCTACAGGGAGCTAAATATATAATGATGGAAAAGGAACTCACACTGGGAGTTGAACTCATTATACAAGTTGACAATGTACTGTAGAATTATACACCTGGAACCTATGTAATTCTTGCTAACCAATGACACCCCAATAAGTTTAACAATAAATAAGTGTACACTTGAAACCTATACAATTTTAACAATCCATGTCATCCCAATAAATTTAATAACAAAATTAAATAAATGCAAAAATATAAATTAATATATAAAAATTTTAATAGCCATTATTAATCTGCCAGCCATAAGTGAACCTAAACTACTCTCCTGGCAATATTCTCAGTCTGTGTAACTTTTGAAAATATGTTCCATGTGCTTATGACCTTTTTATTTTCCTTGAAATTTTGATGTGCAGGAATATACAGCCTAGTAAAGGGTTCTAGATTTTTTTGAACAAATTCATGCTTACCTAATCCACATCCTTACAGATTTCAGTGAAACCTTTATTTCATACCTGTCTGAATAATGAGATCTCATCTTTTTATGCTATCATTATATAATATCTCATGTAATATGGTCTTTTCTTTTTTCAAGAAAGCACATGAAGTTTATTGAAACAAAAATACACACTTGAGAAGGAAGGGTAAGCTAACTCAGAGATTGAGTCACACCCAGAAATTCCTGAGCAATGGTATTTATTTCTCTTGTGGGAATTGGTGATGTTCTATTTTTCTACTGGTACTTTCTTCAAATTTCTTCCTTTCCCACACATTTTTATTGTTCAAAATCATTACATTATTACACACACACACAGTGATACGACACTTGGGCAATGCTTTTCTCTATTGGACACTGCAAAGAATATCAGTGTCCTTTACTTCTAACTTGGTATATGTCACCTTACAACATTTTTAATCTTTGTATCATTAATAGTAGCTAATATTGAATATTTAATAAGTAAAGAAGGCAGAAAGAAATAAACATCTGTATTTCAAAAACTGCTCATTACAAAAAGCCCACCTAATTTTTCAGATAATGTGTTGCAAATTTTTGTTTGAAAAGTATGGTCACCATAAGTACAAAGCATATATGAAAAATACCACAAAGTAAATACAGTAATTAGATCAGTGCAGTTTAATGCTAGAGAGAAAATTAACTTAAACAAGGATTAGAGGAGGTTGAAAAGACAGACCAATGGGGCCCTGAAATAACTACAGAAACTCCACTGTTAGAGATAGAATGGAATGGGGCCTTTAAGAAGTAGGTCATATCTGCATACAGTGGTGATGGAAATGAGAGTAGAGGGTCATTATCTGAGAAGATTAAAGGGCCCATTTATATAATGTCTAATTCTGCTGAGAAACATCTTCCCATACCAATCAATTTTTAGCACCTATACTGGATGCTAAGGTCAATTGTCAGTAGACACTAACCAGCCACTCAGAGGTTTCCTATTGGTCCTACATCCCACCATGTTAGTTCATCCCCTTGCATCATCTTACTGGGCTCCAGTTCTGTAACTCAATCAGAAGTTGACCAAATCAGTTTAGTCGTCTAGAAGGACTAGAAGTGTTTCAGCCAGAGAAGGTAAAGAATTACAATCAGTGACTAGATATGACTTTAGCACTCAAAGGCTAGACTAATTCAACTTTGTTTTTCTTTATCTCCAAATGGGTTTGGGGTACTTATGTACATATAACTCATAACAGATAATGCTAACATAATCTATTGTGCACATAATCTAAAAATAATAAATTAGGAAGGTGGAAGTAGGCAGATTAGGTGAATCACATCAAGGTTGGATCACATCAAGGTTGTGATCCAACCTTGGATCACATCAAGGTTGCAGATAGATAGGAGAACAGTCAACCTTGAGAAACATGGAATGACTGACTGAGAAGAACCCCAACAGCTGAGGGAATAGAGAAGGAAGCCCAATTGAGACCATGAACACAGGTTCCATGGAGACTTTCCCAGTCAACATGGAGGCACTCTATGTGAATGAGTGATCAGCCCCATCTCACTTATGGGGGAAGACTTTCTTGGGAACTTCAGCAAGAGTGGCTGTCTGTGGCAGACTAGGAATTTTTTGGTGTTACTCTGCCACCTTTCCTGGACAGTTAATGTGTGTTTTGAGTAGTATACCACTCAATTACAACTGAAGAACACACACAACACACTCAAGAGACAATCCTAGATTACACAAACAGAAGACTAAAGAGATTGCATCATTGAAACACACAGGACACATACTACATATGATCACCAAGAAAAGAATAAGCGACATAAGAGATATACCTACTACATAGAAGCAAACACAGAGAAAAAGCCAAAATGAGGAAACACGGAAACACATTCTAAATAAAGATACAAGAAAAACCTCCAGAAATAAAGTTAAATGAAATGTAGGCAATCCAAGTACCAGAACAAGAGTTTAAAAAATAAGTTATAAGAATGCTTAAGGAACTTACTGGAAAATTCTACAAAGAGATAACAACCATCAAAAAAGACAAAAAGACCTTAAAAATTAACAATCAGAAATAAAGAATACAATAACTGAAATGAAGACTACACCAGAAGGAATCAACAACAGGTTAAATGAAGCCAAAAACTGAATCCGTGATCTGGAAGACAAGGTAGCAGAAATTACAAAAATGGAGGAGCAAAGAGAAAGAATTGTTTTTTTTTTTTAAATGAAGATAGCCTGGGAGACCTCTGGAACAACATCAAATGTAACAACATTTGGATCATAGGCATACCAGAAAAAGAAGAAAGAGAGAAAGAGATTGAGTACCTGTTTGAAAAAATAATGACTGAAAATTTCCCTAACCTGGCAAAAAAAAAAAAATAAAAATAGACACACAAAAGCAAGAAGCACAGAGAGCCCCAATCAAGTTAACCCAAACAGGCCCACAACAAGACACATCATAATTGAAATGGCAAAGGTTAAAGATGAAGAGAGAATCCTAAAAGCAGCAAGAGAAAGACAACTACTTACTGACACAATAGCTCCCATTAGACTATCAGCTGATTTCTCAATAGAAACCTTGCAGGCCAGAAGAGAATGGCAAGAAATGGTCAAAGTAATGAAAAACAAGAGCTTACAACCAAGATTACTCTACCCATCAAAGCTACCATTTAAAATTGAAGGAGAGATAAAGAACTTCCCAGATTAAAAAGAAATGCTAAAGGAATTCACTACCACCAGGCCAGCATTATGAAAAAAGCTAAAAGGATTTCTTTAAGTAGAAGAAAGGAGAAAACAAACAAACAAAAGAAAATTTAAAGAAAAACATGATTAATAAAATTTCAATGACTATGTACTTATCAATAATCCCTTTAAATGCAAATAAACTAACTGCTTCAATAAAATACATACAGTAGCTGAATGCATAAGAAAGAAAGACTCAGGTATACTTACAAAAGACTCACTTCAGGAAAAAAAGACACACATAGACTGAAAGTAAAGAGATGGAAAAGGATATTTCATGCAAATGGAAATGGAAACAAAGCTTGGGTAGCAATACTTATATTGGACAAAATAAACTTTAAAAGAAAAACTGTAATGAGAGACCAAGAAGGACATTACATAATTATAAAGGAATCAGTCCAAAAAGAGCACATCACTCTTGTAAACATTTATGCACCCAACATAGGAGGTCAATTTAGGTAAATACATAAAGCAAATATTGACTGACATAAAGGCAGACATCAATAGTAACACAATCATAGTAGGGGAATTTAACACCCCACTGACACCAATGGACAGATCTTCCTGACAGAAAATCAACATGAATAGAGTGCCCTTGAATGACAAACTAGACCAGATGGATTTACCTGATATTTTTAGAGCATTACATCCCAAAGCAGAATATACATTTCTTTCAAGTGCATATGGAACATTTATCAAGATAAACCACATGTTAGGTCACAAAACAAACTTCAATAAATTTAAGAAAATTGAAATCATATCAAGTACCCTCTCTGACCACAACAGTATAAAACTATTATAAAAATCAATTACAAGAAAAAATACCTGAAAAACGCACAAATACAAGGAGGCTAAACACTATGCAATTAAACAATGATTGGGTCAACAATGAGATTGAGGAATATATTAAAACTTAACTTGAGAAAAACAAGAAAAAAAACACAACTACCCAAAATTTAGGGAACACAGCAAAAGCAGTCCTGAGAGGGAAATTCAAAGCAATGAAGGCCTACCTAAATAAAACAACAAAAATCTAAAACAGTTGAAACTTACACCTAAGGCAATGGGGAAAAAAAAAAAAAGCAAACAAAGCCTAAAATCAGCAAAATGAAGAAAACTGTAAAAATCAGACTGGAAATCAATGAAATTGACACTAAGAAGACAATGCAAAAGATCAATAATACCAAGAGCTGATTCTTTGAAAAGGTAAGCAAAATTGACAAACTCTTAACCAGATGCCTCAGGAGAAAAAAAAGAAAGGACCCAAATAAATAAAATCAGAAATAAAGATTTTGTGACCTAACATGTGGTTTATCTTGATAAATGTTCCATATGCACAGACACCACAGAAATACAAGAAATTTATACATATATATATATATATATATATATATATATATATATATATATATATATAAAATAGGGAGTTCCCTGATGGTGTAGTGGCTTAAGGCTTCAGCGGTGGCACTGTCAGCACTGCGGCCTGGGTTCGATTCCCAGCCAAGGAGCTATCCACATACCAAAAAGCAAAAATAAATAAATAAATTAAAAAAAAATAAAATAAAAGCCCCATTGATTTATTTTAAGAAAAAAAAATACTATGAACAACTATATGCCGACAAATTAGGCAACTTGGAAGAAATGTTTAGATTCTTAGAAACATAAACTTCTAAGGTTAAATTATGAAGAAACAGAAACTCTAAATAGGCCAATTACTGAAAACAAAATTGAATCAGAATCAACAAACTCCCAATAAACAATAGTCCTGGACAAGATGGTTTCATAGGTAAATTTTTTAAATTTATTTTTTATTGTTAGACTTAGTGGGGTGACATTTGTTAGCAAGACTTACATAGGTTCCAGGAGTACAATTCTATACTGCATTGACAATTTGTTATATAATATGTTCACCACCTAGTGTGAGTTCTCTTTCTATCACCATATATTTAACTCCCCCTCTCTCCTCTCCCATCCCTCCCCTTTCTCCTGTCCTATCCCCACTTGTCTCATAATAAACATTAAACTATTGATTGTGTCCATGGGTCATTTGTTTATTCAGTTTTTTTCTTTGTTGCTTTCAGTTTTATAATTCTCATACGAGTGAAGTCATACAGTTTTTGGTTTATTTCTGTCTGGCTTATTTCACTAAGCATGATGATCTCCAGGTGCATCCATTTTGTTGTAAATGGCAGTATTTCATCTTTTCTTATAGCTGAGTAATATTCCATTGTGTATATGTACCACAGCTTCTTTATCTAGTCATCTATTGCAGGTCACTTTGGTTGTTTCCATGTTTTGAGCACTGTGACAGCGCTGCAATGAATATTGGGGTACATAAGTCTTTGTGAACTAAGGCTTTCAAGTTTTTACAGTAGATCCCCAGAAGGAGGATTGTTGTGTCATATGGTAACTCCACTCTCAATTTTGTGAGGAACCTCCACACCATCTTCCACAGTGGTTGTACAAGTTTGCACTCCCACCAGCAGTGTGCAAGTGTTCCTTTTTCTCCACATCCTCTCCAGCACTTGTCATTTCTTGTCTTGTTGATAATAGCTGTTCTAACAGGTGTGAGGTGGTATTTCATTGTGGTTTTGATTTGCATTTCCCTGATAGCTAATGAAGATGAGCATTTTGTCATATGTCTGCTAGCCATTTGTATTTCTTCATGGGAGAAGTGTCTCTTCAGTTCTTCTGCCCACTTTTTAATTGGGTTGTTTTTCTGTTGGGTTGTTGTTAAGTCATATTAGTTCTTTATATATTTTAAATTTTAGACCCTTATCTGATGCATTATTTGCAAATACTTTCTCCCATTCAGGTGGCTGTCTCTTTGCTTTGTTGATGGTTACTTTTGCTATGCAGAAGCTTTTTAGTTTGATATAGTCCCATTTATTTATTTTTGCTTTTACTTCCCTAGCCTTTGATGTCATGTTCATGAAGTCTTCCTTGAGCCCCAGGTCTATAAGTTTAGTACCCTCACAGGTAAGTTTTAGTGACCATTCAAAAGAGAATTAAAACTTATACTCTTAAAACTATTTTCAAAAAATCCAGAAAGAGAATAAACTCCCAAACCCATTTTATCAGGCCACAATTACACTGATTTCAAAACCAAGTAAAGACACTACAAAAACAACAAACCTATAGACCAATATCCCTAATAAACATAGATGCACAAATTCTCAAAAAAGTATTAGCAAGTTAAATTCAGCAATACATTTAAAAACTCATACACCATGATCAGATGGGATTCATTCCTGAAATGCAAGGGTGGTTTTATATACATAAATCAATTAACATGATACACCACATAAACAAAATGAAAAATAAAAATCATATGGTCATTTCAATGGATGCAAAAAAGCATTTCACAATGTTCTGCAGCCATTTATGATAAAAATGCTCAGCAAAGTGGGAATAGAAGGAACATATCTCAATTTAATAAAGGTTACATATGATAAACCCACAGATAACATCATGCTCAATGGGGAAAAGGTAAAATCATTCCATTTAAGATCAGGACAAGACAAAGATGTCCACTGTCACCATTGTTATTCAACATAGTAGTGTAAGTCCTAGCCACAGCAATCTGATAAGAAAAACAAATAAAAGGCATCTAAATAGGAAAAGAAGAAATAAAACACTCATTATTTGCAGCCAACATGACCCAATGTATAGAGAACCCTAAAGATCCACCCCCCAAATTACTGGAACTTGTAAATGAATTTAGTAAAGTAGTAGGATACAAAATCAATATCCAAAAATCAGTTGCATTCTCATACACTAATAACAAACTAGCAGAAGGATAAATTTAGAAAAAAATCTCATTTACAATTGCATCAATAAAAAATTAAATACCTAGGAATAAATTTAACCAAAGAAGTACAAGACTTATACCCAGAAAATTAAGACACTGAAGAGAGAAATCAAAGAAGAAGCAAATAAATAAAAACACATAGCATGCTCATTGATATTAATAATTAATATAGTTAAAATGTGCATACTACCCAAAGGAATCTATAGATTCAATGCAATTCCCCTCAAAATACCAATGGCATTCTTCACAGAAATAGAGCTTATAATCTTAAAATTTCTAAGAAACCATAAAAGACCTAAAATAGCTACAGCGACCCACAGAAAAAAGAACAAAGTTGGAGAAATCACACTATCAAACATCAAATTATACTACAAGGCCACAATTATCAAAACAGCATGGCATTGGCATGATCAATAGAACAGAATAGAGAGCCCAGAAATAAATCTCTTTCTACATGAACAATTAATCTATGATAAAAATCCCAAGAACTACCATTGGAGTAAAGACAGTCTTTTCACCTAATGGTGCTGTGAAAACTGGACTGATACATTCAACAAAATAAAATTGCATCACATTTTTACACCATAAAGAAAAATAAACTCAAAAATGGATTAAAGACCTAAATATAAGACCTGAAATCATAAAAATTCTCAAAGAAAATATAGCAAGTAACCTTTCAGACATTACCCTTAGTAGCACCTTCAATGATATATCATCCTGGGCATGGAAAACAAAGGAAAATATAAACAAATGGGACTACATCAGACTAGAAAAATTTTTTACAGCAGAAGAAACTATCATTTAAACAAAAAGACATACTACAAAATGGGAAAAAATATTCTCCAATGAAGTATTTACTAAAGGGTTAATATGCAGAATTAATAAGAAAATCATTCATTCAACACCAAAAAACAAAACAAAACAAAACAACCTAATTAAACAATGGGCAGAAGACTTGAATAGGCATTTTTCCAAAGAGGGCATACAGATGGCCAACAGATACATGAAAAAATGTTCAACATCACTAATTATCAAAGAAATGCAAATCAATACTACAATGCGATACCACCTCACTCCTGTCATAATGGCTATCATCAGTAAATCAACCAAAAAGTGTTTGTGAGGATGTGAAGAGTATCATTTTGCACTGTTGGTGAGAATGCAAATTCGTCCAGCCACCATGGAAAATATGATCCAGCAATTTCACTCATGGATATTTGTCCAAAGAAATACAAAAAAATAATTTGAAAACCTATGTGCACCCTTTGTTTATTGCAGCATAATTCATAATAGCCAAGATAGGGAAACAACCTAAATGCCCATCAATAAATGATTCAATAAAGAAGCTGTGGTACATTTACACAGTGGAGTATTACTCGGCCATAAAGAAGAATAAAATCTTACCTTTTGCAACAACATGGATGGAACTAGAAGATATCAAGCTAAGTGAAATAAGTCATACTGAGAAAGACAAATACCATATGTTCTCACTTAAATGTGGAATTAAAGAACAGAATAAATGAACAATCAAAATATAAAAAAATTATTGGACACAGGCAATAGTTTAGTGGTTTCCAGAGGGAAAGGATGGAGAGGGGTTTGGAAGGAGGGAAAGGGATTCAAGTATATGATGATGAAAAAGGAAATTACCCTGGGTGGTGAGAACACAACGCAATACATTGACAATACAGAACTGAACACCTGGATCCTATGTAATTTTACTAACCAGTGTCACCCCAATACATTTAATAAAAAATAAAACAATAAAAAATAAAAAAAATAGTAAAGTAAATGAAGAGAAGTTTGGCCAGGAACCAAATATGTAGAATTAAACAATTATACCATGTGTAAACCAAGGACCATTAGTAGAAAATTAAACAGGGACAGGCGAGTAAGTTTCAGTTAGACAGACTGAGGTTGCTGAAAGTTATTAAGAGGTTTATTACTATCATTATTATTATTATTATTATTATTATTATTATTATTATTATTATTATTTTGAGTGGCCTGGAAAAGTTGGATGAGTTAGAGTGTCAGATATTAATTTGATAGAGTCTAGTGAGCTGGGAGAAAAGGCAAGGAAGCTTGGGTTAAGTCTTTTGAATAGAAATAAAAAGTTTAGATGGGGCCTTAGAATATCTGACAAATAAGATTACCTTTATTCTTATCTATTGGCTACTTTTCTTCCTAGTGGCTCTTAAAATGAACATTTTCAAAGCCCTGGATCACCAAGCAGCTGGTAAAAATTCAGGAACCTGTGAGAGCTAGAAAAAGTACTGTAATACTATTATTATTAGAAATATGATTAATATCTATACAATATTAACTGAAAAATTAGAATTGTCAAAGCAAATGTTACAATCCAGGGATGGCATAGGAATGTCCAGTTAACATCTTGAAGGTTTAATTTATATTTCAGGCATATTGTTAATTGAATATATGTTACAGGCATTGTGAAATATTTCTAGGAATAACTTACAAATATTATACACTTTGCCAAAAAATTGTTTACAGTTCTTGTTTTAACATCTTACCTGTAACATAAATACTAGTCAAAATACAAGGAACTTGATCATACACTGGCATCGAAGCAGAAGGCAGTATTTGTGCAGGCCTGTCACATAATCAGAAGATTGATTTGCATGTTAAAAATGTATAGCATAGGCAATGGCCAAATAACTATATTGTACTTTAAGACCCATATACAGAAAATTGTGCATGAAATAACAGAAAGAACCTAAATACAAAGAAAAAATTAATTCAATACTTTTAAAAGTAAGCAATTGTATAGCAACTTGCTGAGTTGTAAAACTTTGAGTCCAAATATATAATAAACACATAAAAAATCTAACTGGTTATTTAATTCTAGTAGTTTTTTTTTTTACTTCATTGTTTTTAAACAAATGAACTGTTAAGTTAATATTTATTTTAAGAACATACTAGAATTGTATTTAAATGCATGATGTATTCTGATTATGCTAATATTTCTAAGAATATTTTTGAGATGCTTCTTTTGGGACTGCCTTCATAGACAATATATAAACTAGACAATTAAAAATCACATTGTTTTCTTATATTTCAAAGGTAATGTATATGATATGCATCAGCTGGACAACATACAAGCTACATAATTTATATAAACCATATTAATCTGATAAATCACAATAGTCATATTACTATTAAAGTTTTTTTTCAAACCACCCTCTGAACTTTTTCTCAGGCTGGATCCAAGATCACCTCTTCCCTCTTTACCCAACCCTCTCTCCCAGAAGACATGGCTAGTTGAAAAGTATTGATTATCATTGTTTCAAAAAGCTAGACTAAACTTGTTCTTATAACATTTCTTAGTATACTACATTTGGTCAGATCAGGCAGCTAAACTGTAAGCTTCGTGGTAACAGAAACTTTTGTCCATTGCTGTATTCCCAGTGCCTATAGCAGTATCTGCCATGCTGTAGTTGCTCAATAATTTGTTGAATGAATGAATGGATGGATAGATGAATTAATGAAATTTCTTTAAAAGGTTTATAGGTAAAGAAATATAGATGAACAAATGTGAAGTACCATGATTATGGTGACAATGAAAGTAAGACCATGTTTCCACTAGACAATGATTCCAAGAGCTCATTGTTTGGCAGTAATTAACAAAGACCCTGTTGGTGGCTACAGCATGTCTCTTGATTTAGAGCCAGTTATCTTAGTGTGATTTTAAGGCTGGTATCTTTCCCCTTTTAGACAAGTTTGCTTGTACCATATTCCATACACAGATTAACTTCTGATACGGGTAAAGTGCTTAGAAAATAAGTGCCATTGGGTTTTATTTTCAAAAGTAGTTACTAAAACATAGAAATCTAAACTGGCTTGTCTAGATCACATGACAAACTAGTGAAGGCTGGAAGAGTTTACTGTAGGGTAAAAAATAATACAATGCCAGGTTGTTGCACTCCTATGGTATTTACTGTATTCCAAGAAAGAATTAGTCTTTCAAACTTCCTCCTTGAAAATACCATCTTCTCAATAAGCTAGAAAATCATAATTTTGAGACCATTTTCAATTTCCCAACTCATTTTGGAAAAGTTCTAATTGCTAGTAAGAGTAGTAGTAGTAGTAGCAGTAGTAGTAGTAGTAGTAGCAGTAGTCATTGTTGTAGTTGTTGCCATTATAGTAGGAAGAGGAGGAGGAGTACGAGGGCTGACAATTAAGTTTGTGAACTTGCCACTGTGCGCTTATGTTAACAGCACTGTACAAACTACTTGGTAAGGTTTAATTACCTTGGTATATCTGTATCTCATAACTGTGTTCATGTCTTGCAGAGTGGGGTTCATTATTGTTGTTGTGTGTTTTCATATGCCATCACAAGAATGTCAGAACTTGAATTGGAGTAATGAACAAATGTTATATTTCTTGTTAAATTTGGCAAGAATGAAAGTGAAATCAGGGACGTGCTATTCCAAGTTTATAGAGATAATACCATGAAGAAAATGGCAGTATACAAATGGATTAAATGTTTTTCTGAGATCAGAGAAAGCATCACTGATGAAGAGAGGTCAGTGCAGTCAGTAATGAGCAGAACTGATGAAAACATTGCAAAAATTCATTGAAGTGTAGGTCAAAATCATCACTTCATTGTGAAAAACATAGCAGACCAAGTAAACATCAATAGAGAAACATTTAGGAAAATCTTAACTGAAAATTTTGGCATGAGAAATGTTATGCAAAAATGGTCCTGAAGGAGCTCACAAATAAACAAAAGCAAAGGAGAGTAGAAGTTTGCCAAGACCTTTTGGATAAGCAAGATGATATTTCTGGCCTTGTTATCACTGGTGATGAAACATGGGTGTAACAATATGACCCTGAAATGGAGTGTCCAAGTGCACAATGGAAGTCAGTCAATTATCCACAACCAAAAAATGTTTTGTGCATTAAAATATAGTCAAAACAATGTTGCTAACCTTTTTTGATATCAGGGTTATTGTTCATTATGAATTTGTACCAAATGGGCAAACAGTAAAAACCAAGTTTGTTATTTGGAAGTGTTGAAAAGGCTGCATGATAAAGTTAGACAGAAACTATCTGAACTTTTCACCAACTCATGGCTCTTGCATCATGAAAATGTTCCAGCTCACATGGCACTGTCTGTGAGAAAGTTTTTAGCTAGCAAACAAACAACTGTATTGGAACATCCTCCCTACTCACCTGATTTGGCCCCCAATGACTTTTTTACCAACCGCCCCCAAATAAAGGAAATATTAAAAGGCAAACATTCTAATGATATTCAGGACATCAAAACTAATACAATAACAGTCTGATGGCCATTCCAGAAAAATAATTCTAAAATTGACTTGAAGGGTGGACTAGGCAATGACCTTGGTGCATAGCTTCCCAAGGGGAGTACTTCAAAGGTGACTGTAATGATCATACAGCAATGAAGTATGTAGTACTTTTTCTAGGATGAGTTTGCCTACTTAAATGTCAGATCTTATAGATTCAGCAGCAGCAGTTGTTATAGTTGTAGCAGTCTTAGCTGTAGTAGAAGCAGTAGAGGTAAAAGTACTTTTAGTAATGTTACCAATATTGTCTAGCATTTATTGAGTGCTTAAGACATGACATGCACTCTTGCAAACACTTTATATGTGAAATCTCTTTTAGTCCTCTTCACAAATCTATCAAGTAATCAATGCTATTATCTCCATTTAACAAATGAAGAAACTGAGACTCAGTGAGGTTGTCACTTAGCTAATCAGGGGTCAAGCCCTTGCCCATCTAACTCTGAAGCTGAAACACTGAAGCAAAATATAATGGGACCCCCTTAGCATTATTCTGTTATTCAACCCATCTTTCTTCTGGCCCATAAAAAAGCTACAAGATAAATCTGAAGAGCTATCACAGTTCAAATTTGAAGTGATTTGGTTTTACCTCTAGCATTTAATAATAATGGCTGCAAAGCAATTCAATCCTAGAGACTAAACACATGTTTTAAGACCTCACGTGAATATGTTTTCCTAGAATACTTTCTTAGACATGTTGTCTTTTTTTTAAGTGGTGAAACAAAGAGATAGTTTATTGAGGGGAAAGTACACTCCAAAGAGGTAGGAGCGGGCTCGAGCAAGGAGAATGGCTCACGAACCTTAGACATGTTTTCTTGAACATTCATTCAAACAAGATGAAGTCTGAATACCCTCTGATGCCTTTTTTGATTGGTTATGTACCAAGTATAACATGAGTATTCTGCAAGTAATTTGAATTAGGTAAAATTATTTTTCATGCTGGGGACACTGGGAAAGCCTTTCAGAGCTGTCTCTAGACAAAGACTAGCAGGTTCACTGAGGAATTAGTAGCTCTGGGGTGACTGGGCTGAGATCACTTATTGGCTGGGTCACCGTAGAACCTTTATTGAGAAGGCATCCTTTGCTGACAGCTAGAGCATTTGTGTTCTTTTAACTTTTACTTTGTCTTCTGCCTGAATATTTTCTGTTTTCTTGAACAGGTTCTAGAAACACCCAATGGAATTCTTGTGCCCTGTGGCTTAAAAATTTCAAAAGCTCTGATCCTAAAAATTTTGTCCAGGGTCACTAAGGCCTTACTTTTTTTGCTATAAGCCAACTGAGCTCTACCTGCTGTACTATGAAATCATTAGAAATCTAATTAATTTCATTGGCAAGTGCTTCAATACATATACTGGAAGGGACTACAATTTCATATAGTTTTATAGCTTTGACAGGATGGCTGTATTCTCCATGGATAAATTGAATGTCATCTCTTGGTCTATATTTCTGGGAGATGACTGCAGAGCCCATCAGCAAAGCTGCCCCATTACCAAGTACATGTAAATGATGGAAACTTGACTGCAGTAAGAAGCCAAGGTTGGTAGTGATGGAGAGGACACTAAAACCTAAGAGGAATTCCTGAAGTTCCAACATCTGTGAGGTGAATCTCGAGAAGCTAGAGGGCAAAAAGCAACAGAAAAGTGTTCAGCTGACATAGGCATATTTAAAAAAGAAGCAAAAAAAGATAAAATATAATGTTGTTGCCAAAGGGAAAGCTATAAATGTCAGGTCTGCTTTAATGTCTAAATTAGGATGTAAAATATACAATGGGAGTGTTTCAGAATTAGATGCAAATCTAATTATGGAATCATCTTTCCTTAATTCTCCATGAACTCCTGAAATTTTTTGTGATGATTTCAAGAAGTCCTGCAGACTGGTGCTATTCTTTCTCTACCTCTCTCAATGCAAAATGCACTTGCACCACCATAAACTGACTGTTTCCTCCCCATAAATGTTCTCTAACACCACTGATGGAAAGAAAAGCTAAGCTAAAGGTTGCTGCAGAATTTTATTTATTGAAGTTGATGAGGTTTAGAGGAATGGAACATTCCTCTAAATAAGATAAGAAGTTATTACAATATTTAAAATAAGAAGTTATGAAGGCCTAAATGAGGGCGGTAGTAGAAAATATGACAAAGACTTACTGGTTGTGAGGAAGATTATGAAGAAATATCCATAACATGTGGCAACTGACTTGATTTAGTGGGACAATGGAAGAATCAGAGATCAAGCCAAAGTTAAGAATCTTAGTGATTGGTAAAATAAAAATTATGGTGCCAGTAATAGAAACAGTGAATTCAGGAGAAGAAGTTCTTAGAAAGAAGATAAATGAGTTTCAAGTGGCATATGAAGAGATGGACAAGCAATTTGTAATTCTAGTCTTGTACTCAGAAAAAGTTTAAGCTGTAGATAAAAACTTAGGCAGGCATCACTTGCCTGCTCTTTTACCTAAGTCCAAACCTTCTGGATCCCCAGTGCCTACATGCAAGTCCATACAAAATGAATATTCGAAATTTCCTTTTCATATCTGCTTTTTGCTGCAGTTCTTCCCCACTTTCCAAGTTTTTATGCCCTCTAATTATCCCAGAACCTTAGAGTAGAGAAACCTAGTTGATCTGTCTATTCCAAGCATTAGCTGTAAATGTCTAGTTTTATAAATGGTTCTTTATGTTCCAAAACACATGTCATTTGTGATCAATAAGTAATCCAAGATCACATTTATAAAAAATTTCAATTGCTTTGAAAATTAGTTATACCAATAAAATTAATATGTCTGAGAAAAACCTAAACACTGAAGGTCAGGTAAGTACTACAGAGTTATAGTGACCATATTTTCTGAGGCTAAAAATGGACATTTGTTTCTGATAAAAAAAAATATTATTTTTGAAGTCCTCTAGGTCAAATAAGGAAATTTAGGAGATGCAGTTAGAATGGTGAAACATTTGCAATTATCAAAATATTTAGATTTTTTTCTATGTGCAACATGAAAAAATTATTTATCCTGAGAAATCTAGGAAGTACATAGAATGGAATGCTAATAACACAATGCATACTTAATGTTTTCATACTCTAAAATTGTTTTATTATTTCATATCCCATAACTTTTTGTTTAGGATGCCTGACAGTTTTGGTATTTGCTCACTTTCTAAAACCTTTCAGGGCCCCAAAATTTTGAAAATCAGAATGAGAAGCTACCTTAAAGATGAATTAATCCAACCACTTTTTAATATAAAAAACTGAGAATCAGAACTAATAACTTGTCCAATGTCACACATTAACTCAGTGGCAGAACTGGGACTAGAATCTGAGTATTCTGACCTCCCAATCACACTTTTTCAAAACACCAAGCCTCAATTTTGGCAATAGACTTTCATCTCCTTCACATCTCACCCTTACTTTTTGCCTTGAGAATCTCTGGAGGAATGGGGCCCTCTACCAAGAAGGCACAGTGCAGAAATACAGAACACCCAATGCCTATCATCTCAAATTCCTTTTATCTAGAGCAGCAAGAACCCCTTTTCTCACCCAGACATCTTTCCCTCTTTTCAGGTGGAACACTCACACCACTGTTATAAATGACTTAGGGTTGAGTGGGGCATTAAGGGGAAACACAGATGGAACTTCGATACCTGATATCTCTAGCATTCTCAGATGATTACAGGTTAAGAAATTTGCACATACCCAGAATACTGAAATGTCACACATTTCCTGATTTCCAAGCTTATTCCAAAATCGTTGGAAAGGGAAATATTCCTACTGGGTAAAAAGATTCACTACTGGGAATAAATTTATTAATGGTTATATCTCAGTTTTTGAAGTTTGTTCAACTTCTCCATATAGTGAAGCAGAGTAATACTACTTTGCATATCTTGCAAAAAGTTACTTGCCCAAAATTAACACAACAGGACTAGGACCCAGGACTTACACTTTACATGTCGGAAATATTTTCCTTATTCCCTACTGCATCTCAAGGCTGTCAGAATAAAAACAGTGGCCAGGAATGGAACAGGGATGGCTCACACTTCCTCATGTATGACTTCTGTACATAAAAAAAGCTCCTATAATTAGATTAATCATGCATGATGCTTTAAAAGTTTACCCTCTTAACCTATGAGCTTCTCAAAGAAGGGGCTGTAGATAGATTGGTCTGCCAGAGCCTAGCATGTGGTCAGTAAGTAAATCACAAACATTCAAATAAAGCTTTATGGATCTACAAAGCAAGAGTGAGTACATTAGAACTTAAAGGGAGGCCAGGATCAGAGTGTGGAGGGCTTTGAATGACACGCCTGGAGTCTATAGTTTCAACATAGTCTGTGACTGTGCATCGTTTTGTCTTATGCAAAACAGAACTCTTCAAACATTGGGATATAACTCCATGACAAGTAGAAATTTTGAGAATAATATCCCTTTTAGTTCAGTGCCTATGGAAAAAATATTCAACCTTTCTTTAATATTTGAGTAACTCATAGGTCCCAGGCACTCATTCTAATATGCCTCAAGCAATTTGAATAAAATATTGCATAAAATTGGGGCCTGAGATGAATAATGAGAAATTTGATCTAATCAGAAAAACCATTGAGGCATATTAAAGTAATGGAAATGGGTGGTTTAGGCCAAATATTTTATTTTCCTTCTCTGTTTTTGGTGTCTTCAAAGGAAAAAAATGTAGAGCATTAGCATTAGTACCTTGGAGTAAAAGAGAAAGACAAAATGAAGAGGGTATGAAGATATGTTCTGGTCTTTATTTCAGGTCCTAATTGAGGCCTAAAGAATAACATAGAAAAATTTTAAACCAAGTTTTCTCCACAAGCCTGTACTCATATGTTCCATTGTTACTACCCAAGCTTCAAATATCTGTTCTTTAGCTGGAATACAAAACCATGGCATTTCCCCTTCTCTTTTACTATGTCCCCAACCTTCTGTAGTATATTATCAAGACAGTATCTATCTGTCAGACAGAACTGATTTACTACAGTGCTAGGATAAAACACTAAAAGCTAAAGGTAAGTAAGTTGCAGGCATATAGCATAGTTACCTAATACAGTTCTAAAAAATTTAGTTGTAGGAAAAGGAGAAGTATTAATGAGAATACTTAACATTTATATGAAGCTTTACCATTTCAAAGATAATTTGCTTTGAACAAATTTTCACAAAATTAAGAAGTAGGTATCTGTATTAGTCTGCTTGGGCTGCCATAACAAAATACTACAAACTAGGTGGGTTAAACAACATACATTTATTTTCACACAGCTGTGAAGGATAGACTTCCAAGTGCAACATGTCAGGATTGGTTTCTGGTGAGTCCTCTCTTTCTGGTTTGTAGACGGCCACCTGCTCACTATATTTTCACATAGCCTTTCTTCTGTGCTGCTGTGGAGAGACAAAAATATCTCCAGTGTCTCTTTTTCTTTTTGAGGTCACTAATCTTATTAGAATAAGAAGCATTTATGCTTCATTTAACCTCAATTACTTCCCTAAAAGCCCTATCTCCAAATACAGTCAGACAGGGTTTATGATTTCAACATTTAAATTTTGAAGCAATACAATTCTGTCCACAGCAATGTTATATTTTGGGGTTTTTTTGTTTTCATTTTTGTTGGGGGGGGTAGTTCCTTGGCTGCAAATTGAACCCAGGCCACGGCGTTGAGAGTGCTTAAGCCTAGCCACTACACCACCAGGGAACCCCCAGACAGCAATAGTATTAACCATACTTCACTGATGAAGAAACTGAATTTCAAAGAGCTTTAGCAATTTAAACATACTAATAAATAACAGAAACCAAGTCTATAACTCAAAAATGTTAACTTCTTTCTATATGTTCTTTCTACTATATCATGTTGTTTATTGAATGAGTGAAAAAGTATTACTTTTGCTTTTAGTTTCTAGAACAGATTATAGAGAATTGGTATGAGCCCTTTAAATGTTTAGTAGAATTCACCAGGGAGTTCATCTGTGCCTAGTACTTTCTGTTTGACTTTATTGTTGATTTAATTTCTTTAATACACATGGGCCTATTCAGATTCTCTCTCTCTCCTTGTGTAAGTTTTGGTGTATTGGGTCTTTCAAGGAATTGGTTTATATCATCTGGGTTAACAAATTTGTGGTCACAAAGTTGTTCATAATATTTCTATATTATCTTTTTAATATCCATGGTATTAGCAGTGATGGTCCCTCTTTCATTTCAAATATTAGTAATTTCTGTCTTCTCTCTTTTTTTAAATTAATCTGGTTAAAAGCTTACCAATTTTATTAATCTTTTTAAAGAAATAGCTTTTAGTTTTGTTGATTTAGTCTATTGATTTCTTATTTTAGTTTTATTGACTTTTGCTTTAATTTTTTCTTACTTCATTTCTTCTGCTTACTTGATTTTAATTTACTCTTCTCCTAGTTTCCTAAGGTGAAAACTTATATTTATTGATTTTTTTATTTTTCTTATTTTCTAATATATGCATTCAATTCTATTAATTTCTCTCTAAGCTTTGTTATATTTTTAACTTAATGCAAAATATTTTTAAATTTGAGACTACTTCTTAGACCTATGTGTTATATACTGTTTACTGTTCAAGTATTATGGGGTTTTTAAACTATCTTTATATATTGATTTCTAATTTAATTATATTATAATATGAGAATGTAATTTGTATGATTTCTATTCCTTTAAAATTTGTTAAGGTATGTTTTAATAATCCAGAATGTGGTTTATCTTGTTGAATGTTCCATATGAGCTAGAGAGAAAATACATTCTGTTATTGTTAGAAAAAGAAGTACATGAAATATTTATAGATTTAGTTAATTCTGTTGATTGATTATGCTGTTCAGTTCGACTATGTCCTTAATGATTTTCTGCTTGCTAGATCTGCCAAATACTGGTAGACAGGGTTGAAATCTTCAACTATAATAATAAGCTTATCTTTTTTTTCTTGCGGTTCTATAAGTTCTTGCTCCACATATTTTGAATCTTTCTTGTTAGGTGCATGCACTTTGACCCCTTTATTATTATGCAATGCTCTTATGTATTCCTGACTTCTTTTGTTCTGAAGTCTTTGTCTGAAATTATTTTAGCTACTCCAGCATTCTTTCGATAAATGTTAGCATACTATGTCTTTCTCTATTCCTTTTAATCTATTTTTGTTTTTGTATTTGAAATGGGTTTCTTATATTTAAAAAAGACATACTTGACATGTTTTTAATGAACTTTAAGACTGTATTTTAATTGGAATATTTAGAACATTTAATTAATTTATTTTTAAAATGTGTTTATTTATTTTCTATCCCCTTCTCTCCTCAGTCTCCCCCTTCTTTTTCTATCGCCCCTCCCCCTTTACCTTCTGATAACCACTAAATTGTTGTATTCTCTAGGTCCATCCATGTTTTAACAAATGGCAGTATTTTTTTTCATTGCTGAGTTGTATTCCATTGTGCATATGTACCACATCTTTATTCATTCCTCTATCAAAATACACTTTGGTTGTTTTCATGTCTTGGTAACCATGATAATGTTCTCATGAACATAAGGGTATATATATCTTTGCAGACAAAAGATTTTAAATTTGGGGGTGATATACAAAACAGAAATTTCTAGGTCATATGGTGACTCTATTCTTTATTATTTGAGGAGCCTCCATACCGTTTTCCATAGTGGCTGTACCAACCTACATTCCAATAAGCAAAGTGTGAGGATTTCTTTTTTTCACAGCTTCTTCAGCACTCATTATTATGTGTCTTGTTGATGATAGCAATTCTAACAGGTGAGAGGTTATATCTCATTGTGGTCTTCAGTTGCATTTTTCTAATAACTATTGAAGTTGAGCATTTTTTTCATGTATCTGTTGGCTCTTTTTATGTCTTCTTGGGAAAAGTGTCTGTTCAGGTTTTCTGCCCATTGCTTAATTGGATTATTTATTTGTTTTTGTTGAGTTTTACAAGTTCTTCATGTATTTTGTATATTAGCTGCTTTGTGGTGGTGTTATTGGCAAATATGTTCTTCCACAAGGTTGCTTGCCTCTTTATTTTGTTGATGGTTTCTTTTGCTGTGCAAAAGCTTTTTAAGTTGATGTAATCCAATTCGTTTAATTTTGCTTTTAGTTTTGTCGTTTTGAGGTCAGATTCATTAATTTCTCTCTTATCCCAAGGTCCATAATTTTAGTATCAATGATTTCTTTAAAACATCTCATTGTTTCAGGTCTTATGCCTAGGTCTGTGATCAATTTTGAGTTAATTTCATTATATGGTGACAGACTGCAATACAGATTCATTATTTTAGCATGTGGCTTTTCAATTTTCTCAGCACCATTTATCGAATAGGCTTTCTTTTCTCTTTTATATGTATTTTGCTCCTTTGTCAAAAATTATTTTTCCATATATATGTGGGTTTTTTTCGAATTTTTAATATTATTTCATTGGTCTGTGTGCCTGATTTTTGGACAATGCCATGCTGTTTTTATTATTGTCACTGTGTAATACAAATTAAAGTCAGGGAGTGTAATGCTTCCAACATTATTCTTTTTCTTTAAAATAACTTTGACTATCCAGGGTCCTTTGTAATTTCATACAAATCTGATGATTTTTTAATCTGTTCCTTGAAAAGAAGTCATTGGCATTTTTATGGGGATTGCATTAAATTTGCATATTGCTTTGGATAATATGGCCATTTCAACTATGTTGATTCTTCCAATCCATGAACACAGGTTATTTGTTCATTTATTTCTGTCTTCTTCAACTTCTTTTAATAGTGTATTACAGTTTTTAGTATATAAGTCTTTCACATCCTGTGTTAAATTTATTCCTATGGACGTTCTTCTATTTGTTGTGATTGCAAAATATAATGCTTTTTTGTTTTTGTTTCTATTTCTTATGTTTTATTTTTTGTATATAGGAATGCTACAAATTTTTGTACATTGATTTTGTATTCTACAACTTTACTGTATTTATTTATTGTTTCTAATAAATATTTGGTGGAGTCTTTAAGGGTCTCTATGTAAATAGTCATGTCATCTACAAAAAAAGAGAGTTTATCTTCCTCCTTGCCAATTCGGATGCCTTTTATTTCTTTCTTTGGCCTGATTGCTCTGGCTAGAACTTCCAGTACTATGTTAAATAACAGTGGTTACAGGGGGCATCTCTTTCTGGTCCCTGATTTTAAAAAAAGATTTTAGTTATTCACCATTCAATATAGTATTAGCTGAAGTGTATTGTATATGGCCTTTATTATATTGAGGTGCCTTCTTTCTATACACATTTTATTGAATGTTTTAATCATAAATGGATGTTGTATCTTACATAATTTTTCCTCAGTGATTTATATAATCATATAGCTTTTAATCTTTTATTTTGTTTATATGGTGTATCACATTGATTGATTTACATGTTAAACCATCCTTTTGCTCCTCTAATGAATCCCCCTTGATCATGATACATAATCTTTTTAATATATTGTTCTATTTGGTTTGCTAAGATTTGGTTTAGAATTTTTGCATCTGTATTCATTAGAGATATTGGTATGTAGTTTTATCTTTTTTGTGTTATCCTTACTGGGTTTTGGAATGAGGCTAGTTTTGGCCATGTAAAATGAGTTAAGAAGTGTTACCTCTTCTGCAATTTTTTGGAAGAGTTTGAAGAGAATAGGTATTAAATCTTTCAATGTTCTATAGAATTTGCTAGTGAAGCCATCTGGTATGGGGCTTTTGCTTTTGGGGTGGTTTTTTGATGATTGTTTTGATTTCCTTACTGTTGATCAGTCTATTTAAATTTTCCAGTTCTTCTCAATTGAGATTAAGAAGGTTATATGTTTTAAAAAAAAAAAAAGTTGTCCATTTTGTCTAAGTTATTGAATTTTGTGGCATGTATTTCTTTGTAGTATTCTTGTATAATCCTTTTTATTTCTGTTGTGTCCATCATAATTTATACTTTTTCATTTCTTATTTTGGTTTTATGTACCTTTTCTCTTTTAACCATAGTAAGTCTAACCAGGGGTTTGTCTATTTTATTAATATTTTTGAAGAACCAGCTCTTTGTTGCATTAATTTTTTCTATTGTCTTTTTGTTATCTATTTCATTTAGTTCTCTAATTTTTATTGTTTTCTTTCTTTTGCTGAGCTTGGGTTTCATTTGTTCTTTTTGTTGTTGTTCTTTAAGATGTAATATTTATTTGTGATTCTTCTTTCTCATGATAGAATGGTAATGATATAATTTTTTTCTTAATCCTGCTTTTTCTACAACCCAATAATTTTGATACAATGTATTTTCATTTGGTTCTTTGTATTTCTTTTTTTTTTTTTGTATGTGGGTAGTTCCCTGGCTGGGAATTGAACCCAGGCCACAGTGTTGACAGCGCCAGCGCTAAAACCTTAAGCCACTACACCACCAGGGAACTCCCAGTTCTTTGCCTCTTTTTTATCTCTTTCTTACCTCTTTTTTATCTCTTTTTTAATTTCTTTTTTCATCCATTAATAGTTTAATAGCATATTGTTTAAGCATAACATGTATGTGGCTTTTTCTTTTTTCTTTTCACAACTCATCTTCAATTTCAAAGCTTTATGGTCAGGAAATATGTGTGGTATAATTTCAGTCTTAAATTTTCTGAGGTTGGTTTTGTACACTAATCTTTAGTCTATCCTTGAGAATATTACATGTGCACTACTAAAGAATATATAGTCTTGTGCTATTTGGGATGAAGTATTCTGTAGTTATAAATTATGTCCAATTGGTCCAATGTATCATTTAAAGTTAATATCTTTTATTGCTTTTCAGTCTGAATGATCTATTCCTGGCTTTCAATGGGGTGTTTAGATTCCCTACTATGATTGTGTTCCTGTAAATTTATTTTTTTAGTTATGTTAGCAGTTGCTTTGTATATTTTGATGTTTACTGATTGGAGGCATAAATATTGGTAAGTGTTATGTCTTCTTGTTGTATTGTCCCTTTTATCATTAAAAAGTGTTCATGTTTGTCTTGTGTTACCTTTTAACCTTAAAATCTGTTTTGTCAAATGTAAGTTTGGTTACCCTACTTTACTCTGAGTGTCATTTGCTTTAAGTATTGTTTTCCACCCTTTCACTTTGAGTCTATGTTTGTCCTTGTAGCTAAGATGTAGCTAAAAAGGCAGCATATGGTTGGCTTTTTTTTCCCCAATCCACTACTCTGCCTTTTAGTTAGTGGGTTCAATTCATTTACATTTAGGATGATTACTGATGTATGAGGATTTCCTGTAGCCATTTTATCTTCTGTTTTCTGGTAGTTCAATGTCGCCATTATTTCTTTGTCTTTCTGTTTTTGTGTGATTTTTGTTTGGTGGTGTTCTGTGGTTTCATCCTCTGTTTCCTCATTTTCTTTGTTATATTTCTCTGTTTTGAATTTTTTTTTTTTAGTGTTTACCATTAAGTTTATTTAAAAGAATGTTTCACATATAAACTAGCTGCCCATTTTAGGCATCCCTTTTACTTCCATTTTCCAATGGAAATTAAACCTTTCCTTCTCTTCTTTTATATTTTTGTTTTCACAAATTATCTCTGTTTATTTTGATTCTTTGTTTGAGGTTGAATAGCTTCCTTAATATTTTCTGTAATGCTGGCCTTGTGCTGGACAATTCCCTTAGCTTCTGTATATCTGAAAATGTCTTCATTCTTTCTTCATATCTAAAAGATAACTTTTCTTGATAACTTATTCCTGGCTGATAATAGTTTAAATATGGATTTCGTTTTCTGCTGGCTTTTAAAGTTTCTGCTGAGAAGGCTAATAATCTGACGTGTTTTCCTTTATAAGGTACAGTCTTCTTTTTCCTGACTGCCTTGAGAATTTTTTCTTGTTGATTTTCAACAGCTTGGAGAAGGTCTGTTGGGATTGAGGTTGTTAAGTATTCTTTTTGCTGCTTGAATATGAATTTCTAGTTCTTTTCATAGGTTTGAGAAGTTCTCATCAACTATTTGTTTGAATAGCCTCTCTGTGCACTCATCACTTTCTTTTTCTGGTATATCCATTAATTTTTTGTTGTTTTTTCTGATGTTGTCAGATAGTACTTGCAATGTTTTTTAATTGTCTTGACTCTCAAGTCTCTCTATTCTTTGATCTGTATCATTTTCATATTTCTACCTTATTTCTATCATCGATATCACTAATTCTTTCCTCCATCTGGTCAGTTCTGTTTCTTAAGCTAGCTGTTTCATTTTTCATCTCTTTTATTGAGTTCTTTATATTCAAAATTTCTATTTTGTTCTTCTTTAAAATTTCAGTCTTTTTGTTGAAATTTTCCTTTGTTTATGAATTCTTTCACTTCTGAGTTGATTAAACTCCAGTGGAAAAAATGGTGTTGCTCAGCCTGTCTCCCTGAGGTTCCACAGGAAGATGACACAGCACTTCTTATGTAACCATGACTTGCAGCTACCATGGAGATAGCCATATGGTCATTATGTTACCTATGAGCTCACACGCCACGTGTGTCAGCCTGCCACCTTTGTTTCCCTCCCTATATGAGTGGGTGGAACTCTCCAGAGAAGAGACTCCTGGACACCATGCTTGCTCATGCCATATCCCCCTAGTATAAAGACTATGTCACAGGTGCATGTGGCTCATTGGTTTTTCTTCAGTCTGCCTGAATCCAGTGCAA
This sequence comes from Lyroderma lyra, assembly GCA_004026885.1. NCBI lineage: Eukaryota > Metazoa > Chordata > Mammalia > Chiroptera > Megadermatidae > Lyroderma > Lyroderma lyra. The sequence continues at coordinate 31,605 of PVJL010009040.1, read as the reverse complement.
ATGTCCCTGGCCTTGATTATTTACAGTACAATTGCAATAGCCAGCAGAATTCTCACTAGACAGGTATGGAGCCGACTTCATTCTCGAAAAATGGGATCGAGGGGTGGCTTGCCATGAGTATGTGGTACTCTGTGGCAAGTCTCCTCTCTGCAGGGGCATCTCTTCAGGAGTGGCCTGAGGTGGATGGAAGGTCCATTTGTGTGGAGAAGCCCCTCCATGCACTGGGAGAGACCTTAGACAGAAAAGTACTCCCATGACAGCTGGGACCATGGAGTGACTGTTTCTTACAGCCTTATGGGCAGACATAGAGATGACTCTGAAGCGGCATGAATCCAGAAGCTCCAAACTGAGCTGGACATGATGAAGGCACAGATGCAAGCTTTGGAGAAAACCAAGCAGTAGCTGGAGGAGAAGTGACAATGCTTATCATCAAAGGAGAGGTCCCACGTTGTTATGTTAGATTCCTCAGGGGAGGAAGGGGAACCAGAGCCACAGTTCTGTGCCCTCCCTATAGTGACACAGAAAATGAAATCTCAGCAGCTGATGGCCCAAGGGGGCCAACTTGTGGGAACTGCTCAAATGACCAAATTCATTATGTATTTGCCCATATACTGAGGCTGAGTTGGTAGAATTAGGCAAACAATTCCAGCAGAAGAGTGGTGAACCCCCAGTTGCCTGGCTTCTGTGCCTAATGGATCTGGGGGTAGATGAAATAATGTGTACAAACCAGGAAATGGAGAAATTAGCCTCTCTGACTATGCACCCCTTTCTACATCAGCAATTGCAGAATAGCTCTAGGTATGGGCAAGGAACCTACTTCTTATTAGATTGGCTCATGGAGGCTATTAGGATGGTATGGGCAAATGTGGGAGATATTCCCAAATGGTCCATAAATTGCAATCCAATGCAGAGCTGGTGCAAGTGTTGTGAGAACTGGGTATGCAGAATGCTATGTACAATTTAAGTACTTGAGGTCTGGATGATGAAAGATTCACAGCAGGTATGAGGGACAATGTGTTACAAAGTGCTCCTTCTTCCCTATTCTGATCACTTGTGGCAATCGTGGCACCTTACGTGGGCTGCCCCACTAACGAAGTCACAATGATGGTGGCAAGTTTGGGGGAAGCCAAAATGAGGCACACGAAGAAAGGTATCCATACAGTGGCAAAGAAGACACTGTTGGTCAAGACAGATGGACTTCTAAAGGTGACGTGGACCTTAATGTGGGTGATTCTGGTATTAGCCAGGGTTGATAGGAACAAGATAAATGGAAAACTTAATACCTACGTTTTAGAGCTCTCACCACAGTTAAGGGTAGAACAATTGTTTACCCCACTGGAAAAACTAGTTTAAAATTGTGGCAAGAAGGCCACAAGGCCCAAAGCCGAAATGGTCCACCTCCAGGATCATTTAGTACACCAGGACACCAACCCTCCTGTTGATTGCCTCTTCTGTTTCAAATGGGGAATGGCCAAGTAATATGTCTACATGGGATGTGTGGGGACTGGAAGCCACATGTGGAATTGGCAATTCACTGGTCCCCAACTAATGTGCAGCAGGTTTTGGCCCTAGTTGATAGGGGCAGTGAATGTTTCCTCCTGTATAGGAATCCAGAGAAGATATCTGGGGCCCTGGTGTTCATTGATGGATACAGGGGGCAAAGTATTTGAGTGAAATCTACAGATATCCATTTGCCTCTGTGGATATACAGGGTGTGTGTGTTGCCTATTTCAGAGTACATCTTAGAAGTAAACATTTTGCAAGGGCTGTGGGTAAATGCCACTGCAGGAGATTTTCACTTCTAAGTGCGGGTGGTGAAAGCTGTGGTACAAGGACATGCTGCTCATGCCCCTGTGTAGCTTCCTCCACCTTGATAGATCACATGCACCAAATAATACACGCTGCCAGGGGCCAGTTTGAAATAACTGGAACAATATAGGAACTGGAAAAATTAGGGATAGCAAGCCCCAACCATATTCTGTACAACTTCCCAGTGGGACCAGTGAGAAAGCCAGATGGCACCTGGCAAATGATTGTAGACTACTGAGAATTGAATAAGGTGGTGCCTCTTTTGCACGCAGTGGTCCTATTAGTGGCAAACCTGATGGATCACCTCAACCAGGCGACAGGAATTTGCCATTTTAATGCTGATTTTGCTAATGCCTTTTTTCTCCATCAATATAGCCCTGTAGAGACAAGATCAATTTTCCTTCATATAGGAGAGCTGGCAGTGGACTTTCATGGTTCTCCCCCAGAGGTACTTGCATAGACCCATGCTATGCCACAAACTTGTGGCAGCGGATTTGACATGATGGCCTTGACTCAATATCTATATCATTGATAATATTATGTTAACTAGCGACTCTCTTGCAGATTTATTTTTTCATCATTGTTAGATTTATTGGGGTGACATTTGTTAGCAAGAATTACATGGGTTCCAGGTGTACAATTCTACACTCCACTGTGAATTTGTTGTATAATAAGTTTACCACCTAGTGTGAGTTCTCTTTCCATCACTATATATTCAGCTCTCCCACTACCCTCTCCCACCCCCTCCTCCTTCTTCCCTCCCCTCTCCACTTGCCCCCAAATAAACATCGAACTATTGATTGTGTCATAGGTTTTTTGCTTGTTTGTTTGTTTTTTCTTTGTTGCTTTCAGTTTTATATTCCATATGTGAGTGAAGTCATACAGTTTTGGGGTTTTTTTGTCTGGCTTATTTCACTTAGCATGATGATCTCTAGGTCCGTTCATTTTGTTGTAAAAGGGAATATTTCATCTTTTCTTATAGCTGAGTAATATTCCATTGTGTATATGTACCACAGCTTCTCTATCCAGTCATCTGTCACAAGGCACTTTTGTTGTTTCCATAGTTTGCCCACTGTGAACAGTGCTGCAATGAACATTGGGGTACATAAGTCTTTGCAGACTAAGGTTTTTAAGTTTTGGGGTAGGACCCCAGAAGGGGGATTGCTGGGTCATATGGTAACTCCATTCCCAATTTTCTGAGGAATCTCCACACCGTCTTCCACAGTGGTTGTACCAGTTTGCACTCCCACCAGCAGTGTGCAAGAGTTCCATTTTTTCCACATCCTCACCAGCACTTTTTATTCCTTGTCTTGTTGATAATAGCCATTCTAACAGGCAAGAAGCAGTATCTCATTGTGCTTTTGATTTGAATTTTCCTGATAGCTAATGAGGATGAACATTTATTCATATTTATGCTGGCCATTTGCATTTCTTCGTGAGAGAATTGTCTATTTAGTTCTTCTGCCCACTTTTTAATTGGGTTGTTAGTTTTGTTGTTGTTGTTAAGTTGTATTAGCTCTTTATATATTTTAGATATTAGACCTTTATCTGATGTGCTGTTTGCAAATATTATCTCCCATTCAGTTGGCTGTCTCTTTGACTTGTTGATGGTTACATTTGCCGTGCAGAAGTTTTTTAGTTTGATATAGTTCTATTTATTTATTTTCTTTTTTTTATTGGGGTGACATCTGTTAGCAAGGATTACATAGGTTTCATGCATACAATTCTACAGTGCATTGTCAACATGATGTATAATAAGTTCACCATCTAATGTCACTTTTACTTCCCTTGCATTTGAGGTCAGGTTCATGAAGTCTTCCTTGAGCCTTAGGTCTATAAGGTTGGTACTGTTGGTTTCTTCCATACAGTTTATTGTTCCAGGTCTTATATGAAAGTCTTTAATCCATTTTGAGTTAATTTTTGTATATGGTGAGAGTTCACAGCTCAGATTCATTCTTTTGCATATGTTTTACCAGCTTTTCCAGCACCACCTACTGAAGAGACTGTCTTTTCCCCATTGCATGTTTTTTGCCCCTTTATCAAAAATTATTTGTCCATAAATTTGTGAATTTATTTCTGGATTTTCAGTTCTATTCCATGGGTCTATATTTCTGTTTTTCTGCCAATACCAAGCTGTTTTGATTATTGATGCTTTGTAATAGAAAATGAAGTGGGGGAGTGTAATACTACCAGCCTTATTCTTTTTATGTAGCATTGCTTTGGTAAATTGAGGGCTTTTATGGTTCCATATAAATTTGATAATTCTTTTATGTATTTTGTGAAAGTATGATTGTGGGATTTTGATAGGTATTGCATTAAATCTGAATATTGCTTTGGGCAAACTGGCCATTTTAACAATGTTAAGTCTTCCTATCCATGAACAGGGGATAGCTTTCCATTTCTTTGTGTCTGATTCAATTTCTTTCAAAAGTGTCTCATAGTTTTCCATGTATAAGTCTGTCACATTCTTCATTAGGTTAATTCTCAGGTATTTCATTCTTTTTGTTGTGATAGCAAAAGAAATTGACTTCCCCATTTCTTTTTCTGAACATGTTTAAGTATCCCACAATGATTATGCTTTTGTCAGTTTCTCTTTTCAGATCTGTGAGTAGTTGCTTTGTATATTTTTGTGCTTCCTGGTTGGAAGTATATATATGAATTAGTGTCAAATCCTCTTGTTGTTGTTGTCTTGTGCCTTTTATCATTATGTAATGTTGCTATCTTTTTTAACCTGAAGTTTATTGCATCAGATATCAGTATGGCAACTCCTGTTTTTCTCTGGTTACCATTTGTTTGGAGTATTGTTTTCCATCGTTTCTCTCTGAGTCTGTGTTTGTCCTTATGGCTGAGGTGTTTTTGTCTCTTGGAGACAACATATGAATGGGTTTAGTGTTTTAATCAAATTTGCTACTCTGTATATTTTTAGTGAGTTCAGTCCATTAACACTTAGTCATACAGTTTTTTTGTCACTCCATTAACATTTAGAATGATGATCGATATGTGAGGATTTCCTGTGGACAGTACTTTTATTGTTGTTTTGTTTTATTTTTGTTTCTTTCTCATTGCCCCAACTCTATTCCATTTGTCCTGATGCTTTGTTTCAGGTCAAAGAGCCCCCTTCAGTGCCAGGCTCCTGCTGGTGAATTCCCTTAGCTTCTTTGTGTCAGAGAAAGTCTTTATTCTACCTTCATATCTGAAAGGTAATTTTGCTGGATAGTTTATTCTTGGCTGGAAGTTTCTCTCTTTTAAAGTTTTGAATACTTGATTTCACTTCCTGCTGGCTTGTAGAGATTTTGCTGAGAAGTTTCATGATAGCCTGATGGGTTTTCTTCTGAAGGTTGCAATTCTTTTTTCCCTGACTGCCTTGAGAATTGCCTGTTTGTCTTTAGTTTTTGACATCTTTTGTACCATGGGTCTTGGAGAAGTTCTGGTAGGGTCCAGGTATCTAGGAGATCTGTTTTCTTCTTGAAGTTGGGGTTCCAGATCTTTCCATAGTTTTGGAAAGTTTTTGTCTACTATTGGTTTGAGTATGTTCTTCTAATTCTATTGTCCTGATGTTGTTTTGTCTCATAGAGTCATATAGTTCTTGCAGAGTTCTTTCAATCCTTATGGTTCTATATTCCCTATTTTCCTCTTTTTGAAAGGTTTCCATGTTCTAATCTTTGATATCACTATTTCTTTCCTCCATCTGGTTGGCACTGTTTCCCATGGCAGTTATTTTGTTTCTCATTTCTTTTATTGTATTATTTATCTCTTGATTTTCCATTTTGTTCTTCCTTATGTTTTGCATTTCTTTGTTAAATTGTTTCTTTTGTTCATGGATTTCTTTTCTTAGGATGTTCCCTTGGCTATGGTGTTCTGCTGGTATGTTTTCATTTCTCTCAGAGCCTTTAGAATGGCTACTTTAAATTCTCTGTCACTTAGTTCAGAAATTTCTATGTTATGAGTTCCTTTTCTGGAGATTTTTCATCTTCTTTCTGAGCAGCTTTAGATCCTAAGGTATTCATACTGTCTGCTGAGTTCTTTCTCCTTTGCATGAAGGCAATATGTTCAGCAGAGCCCAGGAGGTCTTTCCTCTGAGAATTATTTTTGTGGTATCTTGCTGTAGGGCAGACAGAAAGTGGCACTGGCAGCCAAGTTTTGGAGAGAATGGAGGTGTTTAAGACTTATTTCTGATCTCTAGCTGCATTTTTATGGGGGGGGGGCGTGTCTATCCATGGTCTCTCTGCTTCCTGCAGTTTGTTAGGGAGGGTGTTGGAGAAGGAAGAGACCAAAAAAAAAAGTGCACTGGGGCAGCTCCACCTTCTTCCCTTTGTTTGGGAAGCTGGGGAATGTGGGCCAGGCCACTTTTGTTGGCTGGGGTGAATGCTATCAAATCCGCCTTTCTTTCTGGGCCTGTTCCAGTGACCAGCCATTCGGGATGGAGTCTGAGGGAGTGCATTGCGTATGGGTGCCAAGCATGCATGAGCCATGGGTTCAAATCCTTGGACCGATGTCATGGTTCATGTGAAGGCAGCCAGTTCACCTCTGCCAGGAACTGTGGCCCAGCAGAGAAGCTGTGGGTGCTTGTGCTGTGGACTATGGGGATGCCGGTAGCTGAGGTGCTGTCTCTGGGGTACCACCTTAGCCTGCATCTGTTCAGAGTCCTCGCTTAGCCCTCTTGCTATTCAAGAGCTTCAGAGTCTGGGCCCCAAGCTCTGTCCTCAACACACTGATCTAAGGACCAGCTCCCCCATGGTCTCCCGCCATTATGGCACTCTGGTTGGCTTTCACTCTTGTTGCCTCTTAGCCTCCTCCCTCCCATGCAGTGCGCTGCTCCTGGATAGTCAGCAGCAATGGGGTTCTGTTGCAATTCATCTCTGCTCCCTCCCTTCTCTCCCTCTTGGCCACTTCTCTCCAACCTTCAGGTGTTTTCTTGCGATGCATGAATTTCTCAGCTATCATTGTGTCACTCAGGGTCCTCTTTCTTGGCTCCTGGAAGGCTGTTCAATTGTGTTTTCTGGGAGAAGCTTTAGGAACCTCCTCCCTGGTCACCCTCTTGCCCTCTCTCATCTCTCTTGCAGATTTAGAAGATGCTGTTTCTGCTCTCCTAATGCACCTGAATACATGTGGTTGCACTTTCAATATCAAGAAGCTGCAAGGTCCTGGCTTATCTGTCAAGTTCTTGGGGGTTATTTGGTCAGAGAAGATAAAGGTTATACTTGATGCAGTTATTGATAAAATCCAAGCTTATTTTGTGTTAACCACTGTTAAACAATTGCAAACTTTCCTTGGGCTCCTCAGGTATTGGCGGACAATTGTACCTCATTTAGTCCAATTACTAAGGTCCTTGTCTTCCTTGGTTAGAGACGGGGCTTGTTGGTACTGGACAGAGGAGGCCCAGGTGGCCTTTGACTCCTCCCAACACACCATTAAAGTGGCTCAAGCTCTGTATGTGTTTAATCTTGCCTGACCTTTCAAGGTGGATGTACACGTCACTGCAAAGGGCTTTGGCTGGGGATTTTGGCAGCTTTCTGAGGACCTGCCACAGCTCATAAGCTTGTAGTCCCCATTATGGAAAGGGGTTGAGGTCCCTTGCTCTTTGGTAGAAAAACAATTGCTGGCTGTGGATGTTGTACTTTTGGCCACTGAAAGCATTACATCTACCACTCCATGATTGTGTGGACCATGTATCTGATCATAATGTGGATACATGATTGGACCATGAAACCACAAAGTGGTAGTGCTTAAATGCCTGTGTTGGCAAAATGGGGCTGCATTTTTATAACAATGCAGTGTTCAAAGCAATGGTCCCTTGAGAGCCAAACTACAAGATGTCCTTCAGCTTGTGTCATGTGTGGCTGTGGGGAAGCCGACCTCTCAGGACTTGAAAAGTGAACCAGAGGCCAGTCTTTTTAAGGAAAGGCAAGCACCTATCCTGGAAGATGCTTGGTGTACAGATAGTTTTAGTATGGGCCAATCCCTGCAGTGGACTGCTGTTACCTTTCATCCTCCCACAGAGACCATTTGGTATGACAATGGTACCAGACAAAGCAGCCAACAGGCAGAACTACAGGCTATATGGTTGGTGATTACTAATGAGCCATCCCCATTGGTAGTCTGTACTAACATTTGGGTGGTATTCAGAAACTTGACTCTCTGGATCATCACTTGGCATTTTCACCACTGGATGGTAATGCACTGACCACTATGGGGTCAAACCATGTAGCAAGACCTATGGACCCTAGGAAATTAAAAACAGGTGACAATATATCATCTCATGGGACATGACCCTTTGGCTCATTTAGGTAATGATGAAGCAGATACTTAGGCAAAGGTAAAATGGTTTGAAACTGCCCCTGTTGGAGACATGACACAAAGGTTGCACTGGTGCCTTCTCCATGCATGACAAAAAAAAACTATATGGGCAACACTAAAGTCTTGGAACTTGCCTATTACTTATGCTGATGTGTTTGTGTCCTGCAAGCGATGTGCCATCTGTTCCCTGAAGGTTGGTGGCCTTAGATGGTCAAATAATGTGAGCCTGTGTTCTCTTGACTTGGTGGCAGATGGACATTATAAGCCTCCTGCCCAATTTAGAAGGGTATGATACATTGTGACTGGTGTTTATGCCTCAATGGGGCTTTTAATTGTATACCCAACCCATCGCCCAGATCAAAGTGTTGGAATGCCTCTGTGCTGCATAAGTTCATCCATTGGCTATTGAAAGTAACAACAGCACTTATTTTACAGTGACCAAGTACAATATTATAAGTTCTCCCATAACTTTGCATGTTGAATCCCCTGATGTAACTGTACAGGCCAAGCAGGTTTGGTAAGCACACCCTGGAAGGCTGCCCCTGCCAGCCACTATGCTGTCTGCTGACAAAACACTTGCTTGCATTCTTCTGAAGGGCAGAGACATGCCTTGCCTTTCCTAGTACCTATAATTTCTCTTTCTTTCTACCATTAGTGTTGTATGGACCAGCATGTTAGTGGACTGGGCACATACTCTGGTTATGGTGTGCAACCAATTATCCTGCTGGATCTGTATCAAGTTGTTGCTCACTGCTACTGGCAGCCTCCCATAAAAGATAAAGCAAGCTACTACACATAATTAGACTTGGCTCCACAATTGGACTGATAAAGATCCTATGCCTGCATGGAATGCAACCAAGTGGTAGGTCTTTGCTCTCATCCAAGAGCAAGTAAATAAGACTAGACTTTGATTTGTTTACTGTGTATGGGATGGCCTAGGATGGCTCATGGCTGAAGTCATGGAACTTCCTGTGAAAACACCAGAATGTATAAACCATACACAAGAGCGAGATATGAAAATTGGCTTGACCCCATTTGATCTCTGTGAAGTAGTCACAGAGGACACCTCTATGATTTGGGATCATCCCAGAAGCCATGGCACTTACCCTGTCTTTTGGACAAGCTTATGGATGTGCAGGCAGCATGGCTGGCCCTACTTGTCTGCAAATTGGACCAACCTCTGTGCTTGGGGATGGGCCATACATCCCAGACTGAGTGTTCCTTGCTCTGAGTAATAAACCTAGTAATTATGGCGCTTTCAAAACTCACTGTAGGGTGAAATGCGCTGAATGGTGGCTTCAGCCACTGGCCATATTTGCCCCTCAAGAAGCTAATATGGTAAATCAACAGGAGATAACAGCCTTTGCTTTGCATACAGCTCATGCTTTTAATGATACATACAAGGCACTGTCTCTTAAATGCAGAAGTCTATCAGATGTGCAAGGTAGTGCTGCAAAATTGTATAGCCTTACATATTCTTACTGCATCCCAGGGAGACATTTGTGCCTTGGTCAGCACTGAATGTTGGATATGTATTTCTAATGAGCAACCTGTTAATCGGGCATTAAAAGCCTTAACTGCAGTAACTCAAACCATTCAGCACCTGACGGGGGATTCCCTCCAAGAATGGTGGGCATCTCTCACTAGCAAATGATGCATTGCCTTAACCACCCTCTTCGCTATTGCCTGTCTTATTATAGTTTGTTGTTGTAGTTTGTATTGTTTCTGTGGTATCTGGATTCAATGTAGCACACTCCTCACACAGGGATCATTGCAGAAGACACACATCGCATAGATTGTGAGGTGAGGAACCTTAAATGGGTAGAGTGTGAGGAAAATGGAGTTGCTCAGGCTCTCTCACCAACCTTCTGCAGGAAGATGATATAGCACTTATGTAACCATGACTTCCTCCTACCATGAAGGCAGCCATGTTGTCATTATATAACCTACGAGCTCACATGTGGCCGCCTGCCACCTTTGTTCCCTTGCCTACCTAAAGGTGCATGACTCTCTGGAGAATGGACTCCTGGAGGTCATGCTTGCTGAAGCTGTAACCCCCAAATATAAAGGCTATATCTCAGCTGCCTGTAGCTCCTCAGTTTTTCTTCAGTCTGCTTGAATCCAGTGCAAACCTCCTGGCTTCGATTGTTTGCAGTAAAACTGCTTATCTGAATTTTCTTACATCTCACTGAGTTTTTTTCAAAACTACGATCTTGAATTCTCTGTCATTTAAGTTATATCTTTCTATGTCTTCATATTTGTTTTTTGGAGTTTTTTTCTTTTCTGAGCTGCTTTGTTTCTTTGGTATTTCATGGTGATTGATGTGTTTCTCTTCTTGGGAACCTAAAGTAGTGGATTCTGGAGTAAGTAGATATGAAGAGGTTTTTCTTTTACTTTCCAGTTAGTATTGCTGGAGCATTTTTTCCCTTGCATTATTTTTCCTTTTGATTGGTGATTTTTGTGAAGTGGGCTTCTCCTCTTTGACCCACTTGCTTTTGTTTCAATGCATCACCCTTGTGAGGGGGTGTGGTATGTGATAGGTCTTTGAGCCTCTGAAACTCCAATGCTGTCCCTGTCACCAGAAAAGCAGCAGCACCATTTTTTCAGCTACCTGTATCAATTTCAACAGGGATAAGTTGAGGTAGGGTGCATTAGAGAAGGCTGCAGGTGTGTTTGTGGCTCTGGATAATGACCAGATAATGGCTCCTGCCAGCTAGCCACTATCTCACCTCTACTGGTTCTTGTCACTGGAATGTACTTCACTATGTGTCTGCTCCTCAGGAAATATATTTCCACAGTTTCCAGGGATGTAGATATTCTGCTCTTTAACTTGCCACTCATAGCTGCATTTTCTTCTGAAGCTTGCTCCTAATTATAAAAGAAGGTGGGGAAACTAAGCTCTGGGTACATGGGGAAGATGGCAAAGATCTATGTCTTTGCCTTTTACCTGGCACTGAGGACAGTGAAGGCAGTGTGGGCTTTTGCTCATCTGTATTTGATTTTTGCCCTGATATCTCTGACCTGAATGCTGTGTTCAGCTTTATTATATGCTGATTTTTTTCAAGCTGGAATGCTCAGGTCCAGAGAAGTTATGCCTGCCATTGTATCACGCCTATTTCCTGGAACCACAGTGAGTTCAAGCCTGCATCTAATTGGCCCTGTTTTGGCACTTCCTCCTTTCTCCCTGGAACTGCAGCGAGCTCCAGGCCACATCCTGTGGCCCTTGTCTCAGCACTTCTCCATTCCTTTCTCCCCAGTTTGCCTCACGTTTCCCACCTTCAGATGTTTGGATGTGATGAGTGTGTCTCTCAGCTGTGATTGTGTGTTGCACAATAAAGAGTTATTTATTGACTTATTGTTGTTAAATTTGTTGTAACTTCCAGGGAAGATTTCAAGGACCTCCTTACACACTGCCATCTTGAAATTCTAGATTAGTTAAAGTGATTAATAATATAGTAGAAATAACATCTACAAAATTTCTTTTCTTGGCATACTAATTATACTTTTTTCTTTTTATTTATATTTATTTTCAATTGTAGTTGACATTAAATACCATTTTACAATAGTTTCAATGGTACAGCATAGTTGTTAGATATTTGTATAATTTATGAATTGATCCCTCCTGATCAGTTTAGTACCCACTTGAGACTATACATATTTTTACAATATTATTGACTATATTTTATGCTACACTTTACATTTATTTACAAGTTCATAATTATCAATTTGCACTTCTTAATCTCTCCATTTTTCTCACACATTCTTCATACCACCCTCCCATCTAGCAACCATCAGTCTATTCTTTATGTCTATAAGTCTGTTTCTGTTTTGGATTTTTTTATATTGTACTTTAAATTCCACACAAAAGTAAGATCATATGGTATTTCTCTTTCTCTGAATGATTCTACTTAGCACAATACCTTCCACATTCATCCCTGTTGTTGCAAAATGTAAGAATGGTCCATTGTATATATGTACCATATCTTCTTTGTCCAGTAGTTTATTGATGAGCACTTAGGTTTCTTCCATATTTTGGCTATTATAAATAATACTTCAGTGAATAGAGGGTGCATATGCCATTTTCAATGAGTGTTTTTTATTTCAAAATATTATTAAAATAAATTTATTGGGGTGACACTTGTAAATAAAATTATACAAGTTTCAAGTGTACAATTCTATAATACATCATCTATATTTTTATTATGGGTTCACCACACAAAGTAAAACATTGTGTCATCATATGTTTAACCCCCTTTACCATCTTCTACCTTCTTCCCTCCCTCCTTAGACTCTGGTTGCCACAAAACTGTTCTTGGTGTATAAGCTTCTTTGCGTGTTTGTTTGTTGTTTTCAGTTTTATATCCCACATATAAATGAAATAATATGATTCGCAATTTTTATTCCACTTATCATGATAATCTCAATATTAGTGTTTTTTATTTCTTTGGGTAAGTACCCAGAAGTGGAACAGCAGGGTCATAAGGTGGTTTTATTTTTAATTTTTTGATGAAACATCACACTGTTTTCCATAGTTGCTGCACCAATTTGCAATACCAAAAACAGTGCGTGAGGGTTTCCTGTTGTCCATATCCTTGCCAACACTTGTTTGTTGATTTATTGATAAAATCTATTTTGACTGGTGTGAGGTGATATATAATTTTGGTTTTTATTTCAATTTCTCTGATGATTAGTGATGTTAAGCATCTTTACATGTGTCTATTGAATATACATATGTTCTCTTTGGAGAAATGTGTATTCTGGTTCTTTGCTCACTTTTAAATTGATCTATTAGGTTTTTTGGTGTTGAGTTGTGTGAGTTGTTTATAAATTTTGAGTATTAAGCTACTATCTGATGTATCATTGGCAAAGTTCTTTTCCCATTCAGTAGGTTTTCTTTTTGTTTTGTCAATGGTTTTCTTTTCTATGCTAAAACATTTTAGTTTGATGTAGTCCCATTTGTTTATTATTTATCTTTTTAATTCTCTCGAGGAGAGAGATAAGAAAAATTACTAAGAAATTTCAGACAGTTTACTGCTTATGTTTGCTTCTAGAACTTCTACGGTTTTGTCTTACATTTAAATATTTAATCCATTATGAGTTTATTCTTGTGTATGGTATAAGAAGGTGGTGTAGCTGCATTTTCTCATGCATCTGTTCAGTTTTCCCAACACCATTTATTGAACATGTAGTCTGACCTCCATTGTATATTCTTTTCTTCTTTGTCATAGGTTAATTGGTCATGTAGCAATGGGTTTAGTTCTAGACTTTCCATTTTGTTCCATTTATCTCTATGTCTGTTTTTATGCCAGTACTATGCTGATTTGTTTATATAAATGTGTAGGATAATTTAATATCAGATACTGTGATAATTCCAACTTTGTTCTTTTTTCTCAAGATTGCCTTGGCTATTAAGAGTTTTTTATGGTTCTATATAAATTTTAGGGTTATTTGTTCTAGTTTAGTGAAAAATTTTCATTGATATTTTTATAGGAATTGAATTGACTCTACAGATTTCTTTGGGTAGTATAGACTTTTTTACTATGTTAATTCTTCCTATACATGAGTGTGGTATGTTTCCATTTATTTGTATCTTCTTCAGTTTTTTTCTTCAATGTATTTTTTCCACACCCCCCGCCTTCAATGTCTTATAATTTACTGAGTACAGATCTTTTACTTCCTTGGTTAATTTTATTCCTAGGGTTTTTGTTTATGTAATCATATTTTGGATTGTTTTCCTGTTTCTCTTACTTATAATTTGTTATTGGTGTATGAAATACAACCAATTTCTGAATATTAATTTTGTATCCTCTACTTTACTAAATTCAGTTATCACTTCTAATAGAGTTTGGTAGAATCGTTAGTGTTCTTTCTATGAAATATCATGTCATCTGTAAATAATGCCATTTTTACTTCTTCCTTTCCAATTTGGATGTTTATTTCCTTTTCTGCCTGATTGCTGTGGCTAGAACTTTCAGTACTATGTTAAATGAAAGTGGGCATCCTTGTCTTATTCTTGATCTTAATAAAAATGGTTGTAGCTTTTTACCATTGAGTATGATGTTATCTGTAGGTTTGTCATATATAGCCTTTACTATTCTCAGGTATGTTCCCTTTATTTTTCCTTCACTGAGAGGTTTTATTATAAATGAATGCTGGATTGTGTAAGACTCTTTTTCTTTATCCATTGACATAACCATATGGTATTTATTCTTCACCTTTTTATGTGATGCATCACATTAATTGATTAGCAAAAATTGGACAAATCTTACCTCCCAAAAATGAATTCCACTTACCTGTGGTGTGTGATCTTTTCAATGTATTGCTGAATTTTGTTTTCTAACATTTTGTTTAAGATTTTCACATGTGTGTTCATCAGGGAGAATATCTGTCTATAATTATTTTTATGTCTTTGTCTGCCTTTGGAATCAGGGTAATGGTGGCCTTGTAAAATAAGTTTGGGAGCCTACTTTCTTCTTGAAATTTTTGTAATAGCTTGAAAAAGATAGCTGTTAATTTATTTTGAATAATTGGTAAAATTTACCAGTGACACTATCTGCTCCCTAACATTTGTTTATTGAATTCTTTTTTAATTACAGTTTTGATTTTGTTGATAGTAAACCATCTGTTCAAATTTTCTATTTCTTCTTTATTTCTGCTTGGAAAGTTGTATTCTTCTAGGAAATTATCCATTTCTTCCAGATTGTTCAGTTTGATTACATATAATTTTTCATAGTATTTTCTTATAATTCTTTGTATTTCTATGTGCTGAGTTGTCACTTCTCCTCTTCCATTTCTAATTTCATTTATGTGGAATCTCTTTCTTGTTTTCCTGACAAGCCTGGTTGAAGGTTTATCAATTTGTTTACCTTTTTAAATAACCAATTCTTGGTTTCATTGATCTTTTGTATTGAATTTTTAGACTCTGTTATTTATTTCAACTCTAATCTTTATTATTTTTTTTTGCCTTCTACTCACTTTGGTTTTGTTTACTGTTCTTTTGTTAGTTTCTTTAAGTGTAAAGTTAAATTTCTTATTTGAGATATTTTTCTGTTTCTTGAAGTAGGCCTGTATTGCTATACAATTTTTTTGTCACTGCTTTCTCAGTGTCCTATAGATTTAGGGTCATTGTGTATTCATTTTCATTTGTCTCAAGGTATCTTTTGATTTTTATAATTGATTTCATTGCTCAATGATTCATTATTTAGCATCATTTATTTAGCTTCCATGTGTTTTTGTGTTTTTCTTATTATTTATTTCTGTTTTATACCATTGTGGTCAGAGAAAATGCTTGATATAATTTCAATCTACTTAAATTTATTGAGACTTCTTTTGTAATCCTAACATGTCTATCTTGGACAACATTACATGTGCATTTTTTTTTTTTTTTGCTTTTTGGTATGTGGGTAGCTCCCTGGGTGGGAATCGAACCCAGGCCGCAGCGTTAACAGCACCAGCGCCGAAGCCTTAAGCCACTACACCACCAGGGAACTCCTACATGTGCATTTTTAAAAATGTATATTCTTCTGCTTTAGGGTGAAATGTTCTAAAAATATTAATTAAATCCATTTGGTCTGATGTGTCATTTAAGGCTGCTATTTCCTTGTTGATTTTTTTCTCTGGAAAATCTATCACTTGAAGTCAATGAGGTGTTGACATCCACTAGTATGATTGTATTACTATCAGTCTCTTCTTTTAGACAAATTAATATTTTTTAGGTGCTTCTCTGTTGGATGCATAAATGTTTACAAGGGTTATATCCCTTTGTTTGATTTATCACTTTATCTTTATAAAATATCCTCATAGGTCTTTCATTATAGCCTTCATTTTAAAGTCTATTTT
This sequence comes from Lyroderma lyra, assembly GCA_004026885.1. NCBI lineage: Eukaryota > Metazoa > Chordata > Mammalia > Chiroptera > Megadermatidae > Lyroderma > Lyroderma lyra. The sequence goes on along the minus strand of PVJL010009040.1, from coordinate 15,660 downwards.
ATCTGATATAAGTATTGCTACCCCAGCTTTGTTTTGTTTTTATTCTCATTAAATATCATTTTCCATTCTTTTATTGTTTATCTCTGTGTGTCTTTGAAAACGAGTAGGTTTTTTGTAGACAGCATATGTAAGGGTTTTGTTTTTTTATCCATTCAGCTATCCTATTTCTTATGATTGGAGCATTTCATCCATTTATATTTACAGTGATTATTGATAGATAAATCGTTATTGACATTTAATTACTTATATTTATGTTATTTGTCTTTTCTATTTCTTAAAAACTTTTCTTTAACATTTCTAGTAATATTGATTTGAAGGTAATAAACTCTTTTTTCATTTTCTTGTCTTTAATTTTAAATGATAGCCTTGCTTTGTGTAGTATCCTTGGTTATAGGTCCTTTCTTTTCATTACTTTGATTATTTTATGCTATTCTTTTTGTATTTGCAAAGTTCCTGTTGAGAAATTAGGTGATAGTCTCAGGGGAACTTCCTTGTAAATAACAAGTTGTATTTTTCTTGCTGCTTTTCAGATTCTCTTTGTGTGTTTAGTCTTTCTATTTTAATGGTAATGTTTCTTGGTGTGGGCCTCTTGGCTCACCTTGTTTGGAACTCTGTGCTTCCTGAATTTATATGTCTATTTTCTTTACCACCTTAGAAAAGTTTCTGGTCATTATTTTTTGAAATACCTTCTTAAATTCCTGCTTATTCTCTTCTTCTGGTTTTACTATGATGCAATTGTTGTTGTGCTTGATGTCTCAGAAGTCTCTTAAAGTATCCTGATTTTCTTGTATTTATTTGTTTGTTTGTTGACTTATTTATTTATTTAATTGTTTATTTGTTTTGCTATTCCAACTGGGTGTTTCCTGCTACATTGTCTTCCAAACTGATGATTTTGCTTCATCTATTCTGCTTGTGATGTGTTCTCTCCATTCTTCTTTTCAATTATTGTATTCTTCACTTATGACTGGTTCTTTTAATGGTTTCCATGTCTTTTCTATCTCTTTGTTGAAGTTGTCTCCAAGTTTCTTAAGCATCTTTATGTAGTATAGGGTTAGAATAAGCATCCAAGAGCCTCCAAGGCCAAAGCATTGAGGTATATGGATGTGGTTAGGATTGGCACTAGACTACAAACAGTCCCAGAACCTATGTGCTAGAACTCAGGTCCCAAGGTAAATTTTTTACTAGGATTACAAAACAAAATGTTAATGAACTCAGGGCCCAAGGCAAGCTTTTCCTTAGGGGTACAAAACAAGATGTGGATGATTATAAGCAGAACTTACTTACTTTTGCACTTCTATTGTTCTATTGTTCTTGGATAATAAAAACTGAGGACTGGAGAAACCTTGGAGAGTTTTCTTCTTCAAGTGCTCCTCTGTTTTCTCTCTACTCATGGAGTTTTGAGTCTCATTCCTCGCATTGACCATCCCCACATTCTCATAATCAGTGTTTTGAACTCTGTATCTGGTAGATTGCTCACTCCTATTTTCAGTTTTCTTTCTGGAGTTTTCTTTTATTCTTTAATTTGGGACATATTTCTTTATTATCTCATTCTGGATTCCTTTCTGTGCCTTTTTTATTCTATGCATTAGGTAGGCATGCTGTCTCTCAGTCTTGGCTGGTGACCTTTACATTGTCAGTGCCCAGGGGGGCACCTTGGTGCAATATTCTTTGTCATTTCAGCCAGATGCTCCAGAAATGTTACTTGTGTGTATAGTGTGTGCCCTCCTATTGTACTTGAGCACTGATTGATGTTGGCAACTCATTTGGTGGGACTGACACTCAAGCTTACTTTCTATGAAAATTGACCATGATCACAGCATATAATCTGCTGTGCAGTTTACTTATGCCATAGAGCAGGATTTGCCTCAGCTAGCTCTGGTGCCTTAAGACACCACCCTTTGGGTCTTCTGCTTGTGTAGCTGATTGGGTGGTACTCTGTTGTGATCTGAACCTGGCCACCAGATATGTTGGGTTTAGGACCTCTTGGGAGGGGCTCCCATGCAATCCAACATCAGCCACTGCCTGTGACAGCCTGGGGCTACCTGGTAGAAACCAAAAAGTGACCCATGGTTGGTCTCTGACTCTTCTAGATTTGGAAGCATATGGGAGAGAGCATGATGAAAACTGAGGCTAGCCACCACCAGTACTGGGCCTGAGGAAACTCAGAAGACTCTAGAGAGCACCTAAAGATCTGTCACCATTGATGAGCTGCACATATGGCTCAGTTACTGAAAGAACTTCAGGCAATAAGAGAGTTGGGTGAGGTTGGTTTTCAGGGAGCCACCAGGGTTGGGTGAGTGGTTTTTTACCAGGTTAGTGAAAATTCAGACTTGGTTTCAGTCCTAAGCCTGGAGCCACTCAAAAGCCTCAGTGCACACTGAGGCCAGCCAACACCCACCTGGAATCCACTGACCTCTAAGAATTGTCCAAGAAATTATGCATCATGAGCCATCACTGGCTGCCCCTCAGCTGCTAAAAAAGCTTCCACTGGATCATTAGTGGAGTGAATTGTGGTCTCAAGGAGTCGCCAGAGTGGGAGAAGTAGTGTTCACCATGTTAATGCAGATTTAGATTTGGCATTAATGCTGATCCTGGGACCAATAAAAAGGCTAAGAGCACACCAATGTCAGCCACTGCCCACCTGAGGCCTGCACACCACCTAGAGTTTTTAAGTAAGTATGCAGCCTGTGCCAACCCTGGCTGCCTGACAGCCACAGACCACCAAAAAAGACTGAAATGTGTGAGTTGCATAAGGTGGGATCCCATGAAGTCACCAGGGTAAGCTAGTGGATGTCACCAGGCCAGTGCAGGTTAAGGTTTGGCCATGTGATTGGAGGACAAAACTCAGAAAAAATGGTGCCCACCTGCCAGCTACATAGGATGAGAGCAAAACAAAGGGTCAGTGGCAGCTGTTCTTCCATCACGTTCCCTGAAGCCATCCAACTTCCTCTCTCCATTTATGTCTCTGGCACTTCCCAAGTTGCTGTCTCTCCCCTGGAGCTCAATGTGAACACTTGCAAGTGATTGAGTATGTGCAGAGACACTTTAGGAAGATGGCTGGATTTCCAGCAGACTTCTGTTTCACTCTGAAGGATAGAACCTCACTGATTTTCACTGTCCAATATTGTGGGTGCTCTTTTGCCAGATCTGGTGCTCCAGGGTGGGGATCCTGGTATAGGGCTGGGACTCCTCACTTTTTTAGGGGGAACCTCTGCAGCTGAAATAAGCCTCCCGATTCACATGTGAGTGTAGGACCAGCCTGTTTCACGTCTCCACCCCTTCTACCAGTCTCTACATGACTTCTTTATATCTTTAGTTATAAGACTTCTGTTCAGCTTGTCTTCAGATGATTCACCAGGTTTATTGTTCTATAAATTAGTTGTAATTCTACTGTGGTCATGTGGTAGACAAGCAAATCAATTACCAATTCTACCCTCTTAACCAGAACTTACACTTCTTTTTTAAACATTTTGTAATGGTGGCCCTAGAGTTTGCAATATAAATTTACAAGTAATCCAAGTCCACTTTTAAATAACACTATACTTTTTCACAGTTAGTACAAATAACTTATAAAAGAGCAATCCCAAATCATTCTCCCTACCTTTTATAACATTGCTGCAATTTGTTTCACTTATGCATAAGTTACTATTATTATTTTGAACAAATAGTTTTCAAATGAATTAAGAATAAGAAAAATAATATATTTTATTTTACCTTTATTTATTCTTTCTCTAATGCTATTCCTTCTTACGGTAGATCCAAATTTCTTTGTCTTTCTGAATAACTTAACACTTCTTGGAGGCAGGCTTACTGGTGACAAATTCTCTCAATTTTAGTCTGAGAAAGTCTTTATATTTCTTTCTATTTTGAAGTGTATTTTTTCTGGATAAAGAATTGTGTGTTCATGGGCCTTTTTTCAATATTTTAAATATTTTATTCCACTTTCTTCTGAAGTGCATAGTTTTTACAGAAAAATCTCATGTAAATGTTATCCTTTCTCCTCTGTACGTAATGTGTTTTGGTCTTCTGGCTCTTTTCAAAATTTTTTTTCTTTATCTTTGGTTTTCTAGAGTTTAATTATGATATGCCCAGGAATCAATTATTTTGTTGTTAAATTTATTGGGGCAACAGTGATTAGTAAAAATTACATAGTTTCCAGGTGTACAATTCTATGATACATCATCTATATGTTGCATTATGCGTTTAGCAAACAGAGTCAGTTCTCCTTCCATCACCATTGACTTGATTCTTTTTGCCTCCACACCCACTCTTCTACTCCTTTACTCTCAGGTAACTGCTAAACTATTGACTGTGTCCATGAATTTTTGTATCTTTGTTACTTTCAGTTTCATATTTCATACATAAGTGGTGTCATATAAATATTAGTTTTTGTTTTCTGGCTTATTTCACTTAATATGATGATCTCAAGGTCCACCTATGTTGTCACAAATGGCAGTATTTCATCTTTTCTTATAGCTGGTCAATATTCCATTGTGTATATGTACCACAGCTTCTTTATCCAGTCATCTATTAAAAGGTACTTTGGTTGTTTTCATGCCTTTGCAACAGTAAACTGGGCTGCAATGAACATTTGGGCACATAAGTTTCTGCGGACTAAGGTTTTCAAATTTGGGGGTAGATACCCAGAAGTGGGATTGCCAGTCATATAGTAACTTGATTCCTAATTTTCTCGAAACCCCCATAGTGTCCTCCATAGTGGTTGCACCGATTTGCATTCCCATCAGCAGTATGCAAGGGTTCTTTTTGTCCCACAGACTCTCCAGCATTTGCTATTCCTTGTCTTGTTGATAATAGTCTTTCTAACAAATGTGAGGTGGTATGTCATTGTGGTTTTGATTTGCATTTCCCTAATAGCTAATGAGATTGAGCATTTCTACACATATCTGTTGGCCATTTGTATGTCTTCCTGGGTTAAGTTTCTGTTCAGGTACTCTGCCCACTTTTTGATTGTTTTTTGTTCTTGTTGTTGAGTCATCTGAGTTCTTTATATATTTTAGATATTAGTCCCTTATCAGAGGCATTGTTTGTAAATATTTTTTCCCATTTGATTGGTTGTCTCTTTTCTTTGCTGATAGTTTCTTTTGCAGTGCAAAAGCTTTTTAGTTTAATATAGTCCCATTCTCATATTTTTGCTTTTATTATACTTCCTTTGCCTTTGAGATCAGTTTCATTAAGTCCTCTCTGAAACGGAGGTCTATAAGTTTAGTTTACAAATGTTTTCTTGTATACAGTTTATTGTTTCAGGTCTTATGTGGAGATCTTTAGCCCATTTTGAGTTAATTTTGGTATGTGGTGTATGTTTACAGTTCAGATTCATTCTTCTGCATATGGTTTTCCATTTGTTCCAGCACCATTTACTGAAAATGCTTTCTTTTCCTCATTGTATATTGTTCATTCCTTTATAAAACCTATTTGTCCATATATTTGTGAGCTTATTTCCAGGTTTTTATTTTGTTCCATTGGTCTGTATGTCTGTTTTTCTGCCACTACCAAGGTGTTATGATTATTGAGGCTTTGTAGTATAGTTTGAAATTAGGGAGCATGATGTCTCCAGCCTTATTCTTTTTATGAAGGATTGCTTTGGCTATTTGGGGGTCTTCTGTGGTTCCATACAAATCTGATAATTTTTAAAATTTATTTCTTGAAAGAATGTTTGTGGGATTTGTATGGAAATTCCACAAAATCAGTATATTTCTTTGAGTAATATGGCCATATTAACAATGTTGAGTCTTCTAATCCATGAAAAAAATGGAATATCTTTCCATTTCTTTGTGTCTTCTTCAATATTTTAAATAATGTCTTATAATTTTCAGTGTATAAGTCCATTGCATTCTTTGTTAATTTCTAAGTATTTTATTTTTTTCGTTAAGATCACAAAAAGTATTGATTTTTTTCTCATTTCTTTTTTCTGAAGTTTCATCATTGGTATATAGAAATGCAATGGATTTTTGTACTTTAATTTTGTATCTTGCAACTTTATTGTATTCATTTATTGTTTCTAGTAATTTTCTGGTGGAATCTTTGGCATTTTCTATATAAATGATCATGTCATCTGCAAATAATGACACTTTGACTTCTCTCCCAATTTGGATACCTTTTATTTCTTTCTCTTGCCTAATTGCTTTGGTTAGAACTTCCAGTAATACGTTGAATAGCAGTGGCTACAGGGGCATAGTCCTGTCTTGTTTCTGATTTGAGGGGAATAGACTTCAGCTTTTCCTCATTCACTATGGTATTAGCTAAGGTGTCAAAAATGCCCATTATGATTTTTATGCACTTTTCTTCTTTACCCATTTTATTCAGTGTTTTGATTATAAATGGTTGTTATATTTTTTCATATATATTTTGTAAATCAAGTTTATAATTATATGGTTTTCATCTTTTATGTTGTTTATGTGGTGTATCAAATGATTTATTTGCATATGTTGAACCATCCCTGTGCTCCTGGAATGAATCCCCTTGATCGTGGTGTATAAATATTTTTGATACATTGTTGTATTTTGTTTGCTAATATTTTGTTTAGGATTATTGCATCTCTGTTCATCAAAGGCATTGGTCTATACATTTAGTGTGTATGTGTGTTATCCTTACCAGGTTTTGGTATTAGAGTAACGTTGGTCTCTTAGAATTAGTTAGAAAGTATTGCCTCATCTTCAATTTTTGGAAAGAGTCTGAGGAGATAGGTGTTAATTTTTCTCTGCAAGATAGGTGTTAATTCTTGGTAAAACTAACTGGTAAGGCCATCTTGTCTAAGGCTTTTGCCTTGGCACCACTTTTGAATGATTGTTTCCATTTCTTTACTATTCCTTGGTCTATTCAGGTTATCCAGTTTATCTTGTTTCAGTCCAAGTAGACTACATGTTTCCAGAAACTTGTCCATTAACCTAGAAGGTTGTTAAATTTGATGGCATAAAGCCCTTAAAAACACTTTTTATGATTCTTTGTATATCTGTGGTATCATTCGTAATTTCTCCCCTTTCATTTCTAATTTTGGTTATTTGTATCTTTTCTTCTTGTTTTTTGGTTAGCCTAGTTAAAGATTTGTCAATTTTATTGATTTTTTTCAAAGAACCAGGATTTTTTGCATTAAATTGTTTAGTATATGTGCTGCCGAAGCGAGCACTGCATTAAATTTTTTATTGTCTTTCTGTTCTCAATTTCATTCAGCTCTGCTCTAATTTTTATTATTTTTTCTTCTGCTGCTTTAAATTTTTTCTGTTCTTCTTTTTCTACTTCTTTAAGATAAAATCATAGGATATTTACTTGTGATCTTTTTATTAAGATATGCATGTAATAATATGATTTCTTTCTTATTATTGCTTGTACTGCATCCCAATAATTTTGATACATTGTATTTTCATTGTCATTAATTTCTATGTATTTTAATTGTTTCTTTTATTTCTTCTTTGATCCAGTCATTTTTAATAACATGTTTTTTAATCTTCATGTGTACGTGATTTTTTTCTCCTTTCTTTTTGCAGTCGATCTCCAATTTCAATGCTTAGTGGTTTGAGAATACATTTGGTATGATTTTGATCTTTTTTAATTGGCTGAGGCTACTTTTGTGTTTCAGCATATGGTCTATCCTTGAGAATGTTTCAGATGCACCAGGAAAAAAATGTATAGTACTGTGTTGTAGAATGATGTGTCCTGTAAATGTCAATTAGTCCAATTGCTGTAATGTATCATTTAAAACTTCTATTTCCTTACTTATGTTCTGTTTAGATTACCTTTTCATGGCTGTTGAGGGATGTTTTATCTCCTACTATAATTGTATTTTTATCAGTTTCTCCTTTTAGTTCTGTTTGTAGTTGCTTTGTAAATTTTGGAGCTTCCTGATTGGGGACATATATATTGGGTGTCATGTTTTTTGCTGTTGTATTGTCCCTTTTATCATTATGAAATGTCCATCTTCGTTTCTTGTTATCTTTTTTATCCTGAAATCTCTTTCATTAGGTATCAGTATGGCAACTCATACTTTTCTCTGGGTGCCATTTACTTGGGGTATTGTTTTTCACCATTTCACTCTGAATTTCTCTTTTCTTTTTTCTTGTGGCTGAGGTGTCTCTCCTGTAGATGGCATTTAGATGGGTTATTTTTGGTTTGTTTTTTTTTTTTTAATGTAATCCAGTCTGCTACTCTGTGCCTTTTTATTGATGAGTTCAATCCATTTATATTTAGGGTGATGATTGATATATGAGGGGTTTTTATGCCATTCCTTCCTTTTCTTATTTTTTTGTTGCCTCAACTCCTCCTCATTCATTTTGATTATTTGTTTCTGGTTGACCAGCCTCCTTCATTATTTCATGAAATTCTGGCCTTGTGCTGCAGAATTCCCTCAACTTCTGTATGGCAGAAAATGTTATTGTTCTTCCTTCCTATTTAAAGGATAACTTTGCTGGATGAATTATTCTTGGCTGGTAGTTTCTCTCTTTTAATATTTAGAATATTTTATTCCACTTTCTCCTGGCTAGTAAAACTTCTGCTGAGAAGTCTGATGATAGCCTGATAGGCTTTTCTTTAGTTGTTTCCTCCCTACCCCTCGACTGCCTTAAGAATTCTCTGTCTTTCATTTTTGACATTAAGTATAATGTGCCTTGGAAAAGATTTGCTAGAGTCCTGGTAGCTAGGTGTCCTATTTTATTCTGAAATTTGGCATTGCAGATTTTTTCTATAGGTTTGGAAAGTTTTTGTCTACTCTTTTTTTGAGTAAGCTCTCTTTAGATTTATGTTCAGCACCTTCTGGTATTCATATTATTCTAATGTTGTTCTAATGGAGTCACATAGTTATTGTCGAGTTCTTTTATTTATTTATGTTTTTACTCTCAAGTCCCTCTCTTCTTCTTTCTATGTTGTGTCCATGTTCTAATCTTCAACATCACTATTTTTTTTCTTCATCTGGTCTGCTGTTTCCTATGGTAGTTAGTTCATTTCTCAGTTCTTCTATTGCATTGTTTATGTCTAAAATTTCTGTTTCATTTTTTTACACTTTCAATTTCTTTGTTAAAATGTTTCTTTTGTTCACAAATTTCTTATCTGAGATTATTTATCTCTTTGGGGGGTATTCTGCCAACATTCTTTAAGTTTTCTGAGTATCTTAAGAACTGCAGTCTTGAATTCTGTGTCACATAGATCATTTATTTCCAGATGTTTATATTCCTATTCTGGAGATTTTTCATTTTTTACTGACTGCCTTTTAATTTTAAATTATACATTGTATTTGATGTGTTTCTTCCCTGGCAGATAGAGGAGTCTTTCTTCCTTATCTCAGTTGGTGTCACTGTAGCATCTTACTATGTGTATATGTGTGTGTGTTTGTGTGTGTGTGTGTGTGTATCCTTTTTTTAGTTATTCCATCTTCTGTCTCTGGGAGCCCTCCCACAAGGTGGACTTCTCTTCTTTGTACTCACTTGCCTTGTCTTGATATACCTACTCTTTTATTGAATGTGGTGGGAGATGGTGAGGTCTGTGTAGGGAAGTGCTGCTGTGTCTGTGTTTTGAAATTTCCATGAGCCTTACTGCTGGTTTCCATGGGTGTGAGGTTTGCTGGAAAGGGTACAGATTTGTTTGCCTTTGTTTTAAGCTGGCTGTAATGCAGACAGTAGGTGGAGTTGACAGGGCAAGCTTTGGGTGACAGTTATGGGAAGCATCCAGCTCAGTGTCTTTGGTTTCTGCCTGGGACTGGGAGCGCTGTGGTTTATGCCATCTTTGTGTCTGCCGGTCACCCCCATGGTTGCTGACTCCACTGCAACACTAGTCTGTTCCTCAGGGATTCCCAGGTTTGTTGAAGGAGAGTCAGATGTGAGCCGGATGTGGGCTGGGAGCTGACTGGAAATAGGCCGAGATCAAGCCAGGCATGGGCCAGGCGTGCACTGCTGGCTCTGCCTTTCTCTATTCTCCTGAGCTCTCATTTCACTCATGACTGTATTTTATTCTGGTCAGCATTTCCATGGCAACTGGCTCTCAGTTTCAAATTCACCCAAAGCCAATTTGTGGTCATGGCGCTGTATTGCAGCTGGGGTTCTTATCTCACCCAGGGCAGCTCAGATTAGTTGTTCAACCTTTAACCCATCCCAGAGCATGGTGCTCCACTTGGGGCCTTAGTGTGCTGCCACTCAGTTGGGGTTTTAACTCACCCACAGTCTCACAGGGTTTCAGCCACCTATGTCTTTGCTCTTGTCTTTCTCAGCCACCACCTTGCCCAAAATTTTGTTGCCCTTTGGCCAGTGTCCCCTGGCTTCCACTTTCCTTCTGCCAGCCCCAGGTTACATTCTACAGCCCTATCTCCACTCTGCTTCCTCACTCCTCACCCATTTGCCCCCCTTTCTCTGACCTTTACATATTTTCTTGTGATATGTGTATCTCTCAGCTGGGGCTGTGCCACTCAAAGTTTCCCCCATAGAATCCCAGTTGTTTAATTTTATTTTCCATGAGAGGATTCAATATTTCCTTTTTCATCACCATCTTAGGTCCCCCATCTGTAAACATCTTTGCCCTAGATTTTTTGGCATTTTTATGGTTTGCATTTTCTGAGCTTCCTGGATCTGTTTGCAGTCATTATTACTTTAAATGTTTCTATTATTTCTTTCCCTCTTCTCATTCCAGTACTTGTACTATGCATATATTACATGATTTATAATTGTTCTAGAATTCTTTGATACTTTGTTCCATCTTCTTAATTTTTTTTCTTTACAGTTCAGTTTTAGAAGTTCCTATTGACATTTCTTAAAGGTCATTGATTCTGTCTTTAGCTGTATTCATCCCATTGCTTTGGGTGAATCCATCAAGTTATTCTAGTTATTTTTCATTCCTGTTACAACATTTTGATTTCTAGTATTTCCTCTTGATTATTAGAGTTTTTATGTATTTGCTCATATTTTTCACCTGTTATTTGCATTTTGTTAATTTTTCATTGGATTTCTTAACATATTAATATTGTTTTATATTCACATTCTGAAAATTTAAACCTCTCTGTCATATTTGAATCTGGTTCTGACACTTTCTTTACTTTCTTAAACTGTGTTATTTTGTCTGTTAGTATGTCTTTTAATTTTTTTTGATAGCCAATCATAATGTATTGGGTAAAAGAAACTGAGGTAAATAAGCTTTTGGTGTGAGGTTTTATATTTAACTGACTAGAAGTTAGGTTCTACTTACTGTTTGTTTTAACGATAGATGTCAGAGACTAAAATTCTTTTGGTGTTCTTATTTTTAGACCCCCATGCTGTGTTTGGGTTTCCCTAGAGAATTCTTAAATAAGATCTAAGACACACAGTTCTTCAGTTACATTTCTGTTATTTTACAGAACTTTAACAAAAACATGGGGAGAAGAAGAACATACTATAGTCCTATAGTTAAGCCTCATCTTTTTAGTTAGTATGTGCCTCTGGGCTGTGACTTTCACAAGTGCTTCCCAGTTTTTATCCCCTTGGATAAGACAGGAAGGCTAGAGAGGGATGACATTTGGTATTTTTCTTATCACAGGTAACTCAGACTCTAGTAAAACCCCAGTCACTTAGACTCTGGTATAAAAAACAATTTCCTTAAACGCAGGCCTTGTTTAACAGATCAGAACATTCTGAGCATATTTTAAGAAAGCTATATCCATCCACCTTCTGCTGGAAACATGAAAAATTATTTCTTTGATCCCTACTGTGAGAACCTGGTATGACTCTTGGAGATAAAACTTATGAAAATATAGAAGCTTCCCCAAAACTAACTCCCCTTGTAGTGTTAAAATCACAAGTTTGTCGTCTACACTGAACCTTCAGCAGTTCACCAATTACAGTTTCTTTTCCTACCCCAGTACTGCTTCCAGTGGTACTTTCTGTTCCTAGCGTGTCTCTCTCTCTCTCCTCCCACCCTACAGTTATAAGTGCAACAATTTTTTCTGCAAACTAAATTTTCCGGTGCAGCTAAGAAGAGTTATTAATTTTCACTTTGTTTCTTTTTCTTGTTATGATGACAGAAGTGATGACTTCCAAGCTTCTTACATGCCAGAAGAGGCCACAGAAGTCTCACGTTGCCTCAACATACAAGATCTTACTTTTCCAATTTCAACCATAATTTCAAATCTCTTTAGCTTGCTCGTGGAATTCTTAGTTCTATAAAATCCTTAAGCCTCTCCTACTCAATTTCATACCCCTTTCACTCCATACTTCACCTAGTCTCAGATCAAAACTGCCCATGCTTCATCATCAACATCTACCTATTAATGGAAATTATAATGAAAACATTTTTCTTGCTCCATTACTTGTTCTGTTTCAAGTTCAAATAACTAGCTATATTGGTATACTAATTCCAAGACCTTGTGCATATACTTTTGTTTTTCTTATAGAGTTTGCACATAGTGGGTATACCACAAATGGGGAATTTCTTTAAAATATTTTTTAATTACTAGGCAAAATGCTATAATGTGTATGATAAATTCCATGTGTTTGGAGAGAGCCTCATATTTTAGAATGATGTAAAAAGGCTTTGTGATGAAGGCTGAAATTGAATCTTGCCCTAAAAAAATGAATAGAATTTATATTGATTAAAATAGCATTTTTAAATTTTGGGCACAGCATAAACAAAAGTGAGGAGCATGGATAAGAATAAAACATCTGCTTCTGAGGTACGTATTCTAACTGCTGTTTTGTAGATCTGTTATTGAGATTACCTGGGAGAATTGAAAGCTTTAAAAATATTAACATACTCCAGACTTGATTAAATATAGTTTATACAGAAGTCTATCCACTTTGAAAGATATTAAATGAATCAACAACAAGCAATGGTCAAAGCCTACCACAAAAGTACTTATTGGTTAAGTATTGATGTTCTGATTTAACTATTTTTTATAATATTGAGAAGATCTTATGTTTTTTGTATTTTGTTTTGGTAGGCCCTAGTACAGGCATATATGTTGAAGAATTGCTAATTGAATTTCAGAGAGATGGGGCAACTTCCTCAGTATCATCAAGTGTAGAATCAGGATTCAAATCCAGGTCTGTCTAGCTTTAAAAAGATCATATTATTTAAATAATACCTTGCTTTGTCTATATAAGAGAAGTGTATAAACATAACAGGCTACTACCTTGAACTATGAGTGTGCAGCTGGAGGCTGGATTACTATGAGTAAAGAATTTTAAAGAGGCAATTTGAACATTAGAGAGGAAGAGAGATAAGGAATAAGGTGTATTCGCTGCTTAACTATTAAAGATTTCTTCCAACTTAGATAATCTCTGATACAATCTAAATATTTTAAGAGCACTTTTTACTGTTATACTTTCAGAACAGATACACACACACACACAAGAAAAAAAAAACAGTGAATGTCTTTTTCTTCCCAGAAAAGTTTCCTCCAAGTATCCTTCCTTGGAACTTATAGTTCAGCATCTGAATGTTTTCAATTGCTATCACCTCACCTAATGTTTTTCTGACAGGCAAACTTCAGTTCTTACAAGGCTTCTTTTACTCTGAAATAAACCACTGAACACTCTACTCAGGAATGTTGACCTTGCAAAATCTTCCAGACAAAACTCAGGCTGTCATAGCTCCTGTAAGTAAAAATGACTGTCTGGGGAGTACCTCGGAAGTGCACAAAATAGCTGGTTCTATCACTACAGTGATTTAGAAACATCATTAAAAAAAAACAGTGTCTTGCTTGAAATCAAACCAAAGATATTAAGGACATCACTGCACAAGTTTGAGAACTATTAAAATCTTATAATGTTATTTTCTTGACTTAAAACTATTAGTGTGTTCCACTGAACACAAGTCAGAGAAAAAAATGAAGATTTAATAACACATAGTAAACATCATACTCTCGTATCAAAGCATCTGTTAAGAAATATCTTTAATGATAAAGCCTCTAATTTCCTCTATGAGTTCCTATTCTGACTGTAGAACAGACTGCCATTTCATAGCTATAATGATCAAAAAAACTTTAACAAGACATACCTACTGCTATAGACAGGTTGACAGAGATGAAGACAGCTTTAATTGGGTGTAAATAACTGTTAAGAAAACATCTTGCTTTATCTTTCTTCCCTCCCACTTTCTGGGTACAGGTCAATCACCTAACTAGGATGACTATCAGGAGCAAATGTTTACTTTAGACAACAAGATAAGAATTTAGGATGCTTTTTTTAAATGACAAAAAAATTTAGTTTGCTTAGCCTAACCTAATTGCAGTACCTTATTCAGATCTTCTCTGTAATTTATTTTCCTTTAAATTTTGTTTGCTTTCAGTGTGTTATGGGAAGCTCCCTTCCTCCCTTTCTCCTCTTCCCTCCCTCTCCCCTCTGTCTCCTGTCTTCTCTATCTCTGTATCTCTCTATTTCTCTAACTCTCATTCTATACTCTCTTCTCCCAACTAAAGTTATGAGAATAACTCACTGTTCAGGTAATCCAAATAAATTTTATTTTATAATTATGTATGAGAAATATAAAGTATCTCTCTCCTATTGTAACATAAATTCAGAAAATACAAACTACAATTTGACAACTTCAAGGTCCCCAGCTAATAATGAAACTTAAAAATAATAATTTTTTAAAAGACAGCAACCTAAGCCTTTCACAAGTGAGAAAACTGTCCTCAAACTCCTCACAGTTTAGCTGCAGAGATATTCATTATAAACATATGGATGATAATAGATGACAATAAGACTTTTCATTGTCCTGTGAACACAGTGATAAGAAAGCACAAACTATATTTTCTAGGGACAGTGTACTCTATTGGATTGTAAGGGATTTTTGAAGATACATGAATGTCTTTGTTTTCTTGTATTCTTTGAAAACAGTGCAGATACAGAGTAAGAACTCAGTAAAAATGTGTTATTTCGAGAGAAGACAAGATGGCGACTGGAGAGGAGGTTTCTAAAGCCTCTCCCAGAAAACACAATGGAACGGCCATCCAGGAGCCAAAAAAGAGGACCCTGAGTGACAAACCGGCTGTTGAGAAATCCGCAAATTGCAAATCGCCAGTAAACACCTGAAGGCTGGCGAGAAGGGGGCGAGTCAGGGAGAGGGAAGGGAGCAGAGACGGACCACGCAGGATCTGGATGCGATCCCTGCTGACTATTCAGAGTTGCACAGTTTGGGGGAGGGGAGAGAGACTGGGGAACTGGGGACGGAAGGAGTTTGGGAGCCAGCCTCTGGAACTTTTGAGTGGTAGAAGGGCTGAGCGAGGACTCTGAACTGCAAAGATAACACCCCAGCTCTAAGCCCCGTGGAGACCTACACAGGGCTGCAGTTCCTGTTCCCAGCCTGCTGCAAAGGCGACCCTGCTGTCTCAGGCCAGGCTCACAGCTTTGGACTTATGGAGCGGGCACTTCCTCGTGCACCCCAGAGTTCTGAAAGCAGTGTGAGCCTTTAGACAGCCAGGTACTGAATCAGGGCTGGGAAGAAAGCCTGATTTTCCCCAGCAAAGGGCCGAAAGACTTTTGTTGGCCTCTCCCAGGATATATGCGCATAGCCTCCAAACGCAGTAGGAGATCAGAAACAAGAAACAAACAGCCCCCTCTCCCCCAAAACTTGACCCCCAGCGTCACCTAGTGTCTGCTCTACAGCAAGACACCACAAAGGGCAGTGAACATAAAGCCCTCATGTCAAAGAGGAAGATCCCAGCGGACAGGATGAATTCCTTTAAAACTAAAA
>PVJL010009039.1:0-60774 GCA_004026885.1 Lyroderma lyra | reverse complement strand
GCCGCCCCCGCTGCCCTCGGTCCCTGCTCCTACCACCCCTGATACCAGCCCAGCCTCTGCTCGTTTACCTGAAGTCTGCTTTCTGCTTGTGTGTATCTACGGAGTCTGCGCCTCAGGACACTGCTGCCCCTTGTCTCACCTGTGTGTTTAGCTTCCAGTCCACCCTATGTATCTTTATCTTTTTCTTCTCAACTCTCCACCCCCAAAAGAGGGTCTGATTGATCTGGAACATAAACGCCACCTCGTTAGGGGCCAGAGTTCTGTGTGGCACTACTCAGTATTTGCTGCCCATAGCCCAGACCCGGTCAGCCATGCACAAGGTTAGGGCCGGTGTGGCCTTCCTTGCAGCACAGAAAGCCCCACTGTTGCGAGTGGCACTAAGTGCCCAGGGCTGCTTCCCTAGGGAGGAAGCGTGCTTGTGGTAGTGGCCGTGAGGTGGGAGACACGGGAGTGCCCCTGCTGCCCACCCTCAGCGGCATTACCCAGGCACTCCCGAGAGGCACTCCGTCCGGCGCCTGCTGCCTCTCTGCCCCACCTCTTGCTGCCCCTTTCACCTTAGCGTCCTTTCACTCGTCAGCCCTTATTTATTGTCCCTCACATTTAAAAATGTTCTCCCCACTCTCCACCTGCCCCTGGCCCACTCCTCCTCACCTCTGGCTTAGGCGTTCTAATTTGTTTTGCAGCTGCAAAGTGCATCACCACGAACTTAGTGGCTGGAAACAATGTCCATTTATGATCTCCGTTTCATGGGTCAGGGGTGCGGGCTGGCTGAGCTGGGTCCTCTGTGCGGGGTTCCAGGAGCTGCAGTCAAGCTGCTGACCGGGTTGTGTTCTCATCAGAGGGCTAGGCAAGGGGGGAACTCACTTCCAAGCTCACTTGGGTGTTGGTGGACTTGGTCTCTTTGTAGCTATAGGACCAGGGTCTTTTGCTTGTTGGCACTCAGCCAGGATGGCTCCTTTAGCACCTGAATCTTCCTGCCATGTGACCCTTTGCACAATATGACAGTTTGCTCCTTCGCCAGCATAAGGAGGGCATCAGTGACCTTAGGGAAGGCTATGACCCCTTTTAAAGCAGGACCACTGATTATGTCACACACACCCAAGATAGTCTTCCTTTTGATTAACTTAAAGTCAGCTGACTTTGGACATCCATTATGTCTGTAAAAGCCCTTTACCCTGCCATATACTGTGTGACGTCCGTTATCTTTGCCATACACTGTAACCAGAGGTGGGAGATCATGGGGGGGCCACAGCGTTTTCTCCTTCAGGAAACCTCTGGCATCCGAAGGCTGGTATAGGTCCCCTGGGTCTACTTGCATCTCTGGCACACTTTATGAAACACTTTATTTATGGGTCTGCTTCCCACACTGGAACATGAGCTCATCATGGACAAGAAGGGCATTTTTATTTCCATATTCCAGGGACTGAGTGTAGAGGCTCCATAAATACTTGTTCAACTGAATTGGATGGAAATCATAAATGTAAGCCTTTCTTCTTTGCCAAATCTGGTAACACCTCACTCTGCAGCCCCTCCCCCACACGGTGCCCATGGCCAACATCGCTAGTTGATCACAGTACTTCTGCCCTGGGTGACTTGAGAGTCCTTCTCAGGGCAGAGGCACAGGCAGCACTGACACACTCAGAGCCAGCATGAGAGATGAGACATCTGTTAGTACACGAGACACACACTGCTCCCACAGCAATACCTTTTTACCTTGATTTCCTCTCCCTAATTTCTAACCCTCATCTCTTATTTCCTGAGAGATGACACCCTGTCTCTCTTAAATTTGGTCCTTTCTTCTACCTGTCCAGGCAGTGATGACCTTGACTCTCCCACCTGGCTGCACCTTTGCTAATCCCTCCAGCCCCAGAAGTGCCATTACAGGATCCTCCGCTGCAGCCACAGAGCTCAGAAACCTGCTCCCACCCAGCCTGAGCCCAGCCCGGTTCTCCTACTGGACCCTAGCATTTGGGCTTTCTCCTTCTGCAGTGGGAGCCACATTAACGAGGTAGTCATGTGGGGAACAGCCCTGACCCAGCCTCATGCAGGAAGTTAACCACCAAAGCATCATATATGAGCAGTACCACAGCTCGCGTGTGTCACCTGCTGATGGAGAGCAGCTGTCATTCAGTTGGGGACAGGCACTGCTATGCAACCCCCTGATTGTCTGGTCCTTATTCGCCTTAGCCAAGGGAGAGACT
Source organism: Lyroderma lyra (assembly GCA_004026885.1). Classification (NCBI taxonomy): domain Eukaryota; kingdom Metazoa; phylum Chordata; class Mammalia; order Chiroptera; family Megadermatidae; genus Lyroderma; species Lyroderma lyra. Next base: position 58,573 of record PVJL010009039.1, on the reverse strand, counting down.
GGGGCACCATATCAGAAACCGCACCCCTTTAGTAGCTGTTGACTATCTTGGGTGCTGTGTTGAGGCTTCAGTCTACTCACCAGTGGGGCTCCACTGCCCATGAACTCTGCTACGCAGAAGCCTGAGAGGCTCAGAAGGAGCAGATGGCTAGAAGGGGCGGAATCAGCCCCAAGGGAATGCCGAACTGTCCACGTGGATAAATTACCAAGCCTGCCAGCCTCCTTCCTCTTAGAGCTTAAGCAAGCCCTCTCAGGCGGTTCGGCTTATTTCCTATTTTCCAGGAGACTGCCAGCACTTTGGGGTTTTGGACTTTGCATTTCACAGCTCGTCAACCCCTGACTGGAAACATGGCCCTCACTCCTGCCTTATCAAGGAGGCACTGTCAGGACAGTTTAGAGCTCAGGCAGAAGCAGCACGTTGGACGGGGGCAGGGCGGGGTCTCCGGCACACGGCAGGGAGGGCCGGAGATCTGGTGAGGGCCACAGGCAGGCGGCCGGTGATGGGCAGGGATGTGGGAGGTGGGCTGGGGGAGAGCCATTCATCTTGATGCACAATGTGAGAGGAGGTGTGGTAGGTCGGGAGTTCCCTTAGGACCAAGCCAGGAGGGAAGAGTTGGTTCTATTTACCTGGATGATGGCAAATGCCATTTTCTGCCTTAGGAAGAGGGAGAAAGCCTGACCTCTGTATGTGTATGCACCATGCCTCCCACCTCAGAGAAAGACTGTAAGACCCCCTGTAAGAGTGAGGACAAGTCCAAGGTCATGCACCTTGGAGAGGCTGTCTTGCCTCACGGACTTGCTTTGGTGCTGGGACGAAGGCTTAAGGTGCGGACAATCGCACCTTAGATACTTAGATACGACAGCTCCACTCATGCCCCAGACCCTCACAGAATAGCTGACTTCACAACGGGTTCCTGCTGTTAGACATGTGTCCAACTTGATACAGTATGAGACAGTAGTCCCAAGAAAGGTCGGTATTCCTGATTTGTTCTTAGATCGATTTGTTCTTCCTCTGAAATCTGACCATAGACATCTTTTCAACAATTAAAAAAAAACAGACATGAACATAATTTCCTCAATTTTTAAGATTTCTTCCCCTGAAATCATTGGAGCCTACTACTTCCTGTCAAAACCAGAATCTAGGAAAGATAATTACCAATTTAGCAGACAATTATGCATGTATTATATTCATTTCAGTTTGACATATCAATATGTCATGCTGCTCTGTAAAGAGGCACCATCATTCCTAGCTGCTTTGCTACCTGGACACATGGAAACAATTGTTTCTTGCAGCATTTGGGTGGCCAGCTCTTGGTAGGCCACTGGGAAGAGGGACTCCCAGAGGTGGCAGGGCTGAGGGGTGGAGATGACTCCTGAAACCCACAGCAGCCATCAGCTTGGCAGCTTTTCTGATATCCCTACATTTTCTGGGGATTTGGGGCAGGATTTTGCTTTTGTAAATATCAAGATGTAGAATTTGTAGAGCCAGTTAATCTAGCCTAGAGCCTTTTATGAAGGCTCTAGACCCATGGAAGGCTATATGCAGAAAACGTCTAGAAAATTATTAGCAGAAGCATTCTAAAAACAATTACACTGGTGGGGAGAACTTAAAAGACAAGGCTATATGCAAATCACTAAATATTCAAATATTTTTTTCATCAAAATGACAGTTATGGATTGAATTATGTCATCCTGTTAGTAACCAGTATTGTTGGACAGGCCCTTATAGTTCTTATTATGATTGCAAGATGCCTTTTAGCAATAACCATCAGGTAACTTTGAAACACATAAAGGTTTATTACTCATAGGACCTGGAAATTACACAGCACACCTGGAGCTACACAACGAGGTTGCTCGTAGAGAGAGAGAGACAGGGCACTGGCCTGGGGTCCTGCTTATACGGTCACTCCCTACTTAATGACCTACCTGTTTAATGACTGCTCAGACCAATTCTCCAGTGTGGGGAAGTCCCCTTTCTCAGTCTTTGTCTGGTTCCTGCTCAAAGTGTTCGCAGTCACCCAAGACTATATATTTTATTTATAAACGTGGTGTTGCATGATATCTATTGAAAAATACATACCCTATGGCACCATGACACACCACACACATCCGCCTTTAGCTCCTTGCTTATCAACCAATTTACTTAATGACTTATTTGTAGGAATGGAACTCAGTCCTTAAGTGAAGAGTACCTGTATTGGGGTTGAGGATGTGGCCTAAGGTTTCTGGGATCACTCTTGACTGGTGAATTTAAAATGTAAGACCAAGAATTTAAAGCATAGGGAGCCCAAATGGTCAACCGAGATCTCTAAAATAAAGGAGCCTCTGCAGGGAGGTAGCCTGGCTCTTCATCTAGTCATGTGACTGGCAAAAGCTTAAGTCTGGCAACTGCATTGCAAAAAGATGCCCCAGACTTATACATTGAAGTCTGGTCTCCCAATACCTTACCATGTAACCTCATCTGGAAATCTGGTCCCTGCAGATGTAATTAGTTAAGATGTGGTTATGTGGGAGTAGTCGAATCCAATGTGACCGGTGTCCTTAGAAAAGAAGTTTGGACACAGAGACATGTGCACAGGGAGAATGCCATGTGAAGACTGGAGTTATGCTGCCACAAGTGGAAGAACTCCTAGAAACGAGGAGAGAGGCCTGGACCTCTTGTCTGAGCCACTCAGTTTGTGGTTCTTGGTTACTGCAGCCCTAGCAAACTCGTGCACTTATTGTCAGATCTCTTGCTGGGGCTAGGGCTCTGGGCTGACACTGAAGTGCTACAGCTTGCAGCATGGTGTATCCATCACCCAGCAAATTAACCTTGGCAGGCTACAGTGGCTGAACTTGGCTGTGATTGGAAGGAGACTTATAGGTATTTCTGTTTTTATATATATTTTTTATATCCCAAGCAAGGCATATTTAACTCCTAATTCTACTTCTTGATTAATCACTAAAGGTTTGCCCTGGCTCAGCAGAACATGGAGTTATCTGCTAATGTGCAATCATGCTAAATTCATAAATCTAATTTGGCTCTGGAATTAGGCCTGGAGCAAATGCAAGAGATTAACTTTTAGAACTATCAGGACTGAAAATGAAAATTATTCTGTTATTATTTTATCTAATTGATCTACTTAATATGATTTCTAGAGGACACACACACACACACACACACACACACCTCTTGCATGTGGGAGAAGAGAAAATGGAAAGAGACGCTCATTCCCTTCCAGCCTCTTGATTGCAAAAATTCACTCATGGAAGATGTCGCTGAAGTAATCATGTGTATAGGTGGCTTTGAACTTATGAGATCATAGCATTTCTACAGAGGGCACCTGGTATAAGCACCACCTTTTAGGGATGAGAGTGTGAGGGTTAGAAAGTGAATATAGGCCAAAATTATTTGCTGAAGCTCCACCATGTTCCAGACATTGAGAGGGCACTAGGGCAGTCAGCATGAGTCCTGTCTCTTGCCCTCGAGGATCATATGGTTGCATGGAGACATAGGACAGTGATGGGGGCATGCACAGGACACCACGCAGCACAGAAGGGAGTGTGCAGACCCTTTCAAATGGTGATCAGGATGGTTTTCTGTGTGTGTGTGTGTGGGGGGACACTTCAGCTGAACCTGGATAATTGACAAAAGTTGACCAGGTGAAGGAAGAGAAGGACACATGTTTCAGGAAATGGGGATAGCAGGGTAACAGTCTGAAGCTGAGACAGTCCTGTACTCCAGCCATGTAGGCCTTGCCCTCTGTTCCAAAGAGCTTAGGCATCACTGGAAAATGACGGTACATCCTTGAAATCCATGGGGGAAGGGCCTGGTTGTCCTGTGTTTGTGTACAGATAGCTCTGTGAGGGAATGGGGGAGGCCAGACTGGAAGAAGAGACTGTGCCATCTCTCAGGTGAGAGATGGCGACAATATGGAGCAGTGACCACAGTAATAGAGACAAGGGGGTGGGGCCAAGAAACATTGGGATTGGTTGGACTTGGGAATCAATAGGATGGATGTGTCATAGGGAGATGAAGGTGACAAGAGGGGCTTCATGCTTCCTAGTTTGGGGTCAGATTGGGTGGTTGCAAGTTGCCAGCTGAAATTACAGTTGACCCTTGAACAACACAGGTTTGAACTGTGCAGGTCCATTTACTTATACCCATTTTTTCCCCAATAAATATACAGTTGAACCAAGCACAGATCAAATACAGTAGTTTTGCTCCATGGTGGGGAATCGTGGATGTGGAGGGCCAATTGTGTACAAGGTCTGACAATTAGGTTCTCAAACTTGCCACCATGCACTTATGTTGGCAACACTGTACAAAGAACTTGGTAAGGTTTCATAACCTTGGTATATCTGTGTGTCTCACAGCTGTGTTCATGTTGATGAGTGGTGTTCATTATTGTTGTTGCAGGATTTTGTATGTTGTTTTGAGATGTTGGAGCTTGAATTAGAGCAGTGAACAAATATTAAATTTCTTTATAAACTTGGCAAGAGTGGAAATGAAATCAGGAACATGTTAGCCCAAGTTTATGAGGATAATGCCATGAAGAAAACAGCAATGGACAAATAAATTAAATGTTTTTTCTGAGGGGAGAGAAAGCATCACTGATGAAGAGAGGTCATGGCAGCCAGTAACGAGCAGAACTGACAAAAACATTGCAAAAATTTGCCAAATTGTGCATTAAAATCATAAGCTGACTGAGAGAAGCATAGCAGACCAAGTGAACATTGATAGAGAAACAGGAAAATCTTAACTGAAAATCTTGGCAGGAGAAAGGTGTGTGCAAAAATGGTCTCAAAGGAGCTCACCTATGAACAAAAGCAAAGGAGAGTCAGAAGTTTGCCAAGACCTTTTGGAGAAGCAAGACCATGTTTTGGGCCTTGTTACCACTGGTGATGAAACATGGGTATACCAATATGACTCTGAAACAAAGCATCAATGTGCACAATGGAAGTCAGCCAATTCTCCCTAACCAAACAATTTCCCTCAGTCCAAATTAAGAGTCAAAATGATGCTACTAAACATTTTTGACAGCAGAGGGATTGTTTATTATGAATTTGTACCAACTGGACCAACAGTCAACCAAGTTTACTATTTGGAAGTGGTGAAAAGGCTGTGAAAAATTAGATGAAAACGACCTGAACTTTTCACCAACTCATGACTCTTGTACCACAACAATGCATCAGGTCACATGGCACTGTCTATGGAGGAGTTTTTAGCCAATACACAAATATCTATATTGGAACACCCTTCCTATTCACCTGATCTGGCCCCCAATAACTTTTTTTTACCCAAAGATAAAGAAAATATTGAAAGGAAGACATTTTGATGACATTCAGGACATTAAGGATCTTATGACAACAGTTCTGTGGCCATTCCAGTAAGAGTTCCAAACAGGACAAACTACTATGCCCTGAAACTCAGCCATAGACTCAAGTCAATAACCCTAGATAGGGCTTTTTAAGGGACCTCCAAACTCTGAGCCCATGCTTCCTTAGGACAGACAGGTGGAGCTAACCACCGGGTCCCCACTGAGCTCAAGGGCAAGCATGCCCCTTGGAAATTCCAGGTGCCAGGGTGTCCTGGCACCTCTCAGATTCCTACAGCTCACTGCTGCAGTGTGCCTTGATCCTGTGCCCAAAGCTGGCCTGTAGAGAGACATTCTGTACAAGAGGAAGATCTCATGTAGAAGCAGTCTGACCCATCTGAGGAAAAGGGGATTGAGACAAAAGCAGGGCTGGGGCCCCTCCTTCTAAGGAAGCCAGACTTGGTGATGTGCTCTTTTCGCTATACAGCATTGGGCCAGTAGAGGGCAGAAGAAAGCAGCGTTGCTCTTTTTCCCGGCCCACCAGGGAAGGCTCTAGTCCCAGGGACTGCAAGGACAGGTGGCGTCTTCCGTCTGTTCACAGGTTTTCTTAAACATGTATTTCTCAACTTACAGGTTGTTTGAACTTGAACAAGTCACTTCATCTCTCTGAGTCTTAGTTTCTATACCTACGCAACGAAGAGAAAGTATTTGCCTTGTAGAGATAAAAGGTTTCAATTACATAACACATCTATTGAGCAGTTTCTGGCCCAGAGAAGTATTCCGAATAGTAGCTACTATTATTGCCATTATTAATTAATTTGCACAGTCATTCATTCCCTTAATCATTTCAGTTTATCACATATTATTCATTGAGTACCTGTTATGTAAAAAATTCTGCCCTGGGTGCTAGGAGAGTGAGGTGAGTTGCAAAGATGACTCAGATATGGTCTCCCAAGAGAGGGAGAGAAAACATTGCAAAGTAACTGCCATGAGGAAAGATGAGGGGGTCCCTGCTGGCTGGAGACATGAAGGGCCCATTCATGGAACACAAGGCCTTTGGAATAAATAGCATACTGAATATACAGATGCACAGGCATCAGTCCAGAGGCAAGGAACTCCCATCTCCAAGGATGGGCTTATGTGTCTGCATACAAAGCTTCACCTGATTCCAATAATAAACTAGGTTCAGCTAGATTTTGAAATAGGTGTAGCATTTAGTCTCCTGAGGATGAGGGCCACTAGGGCCCTGCTCCTTCCTAAGGAGAGCTTGTTATTGTTGCGGGTGCAGGGGACTCGGTCAGGATTATAGAAGCTTAAGATGAAAGGAGCCCAGGCATCATCCCCAGTACAGGAGAGCTTTCCCACCTCCTCAGCGGCATGTTGTCCTGGAGCATTTGCTTGAATACTGCTCATTTTCTTTGAAACTCAGTTTCCCCATCTTTAAAAAAGAAGATGGAATCAGGTGATCTTTAAATGCCCTGCCTCTCCGATGTTATATGGCTTTTATGTGGACATCACTGTTCTCTGAGGCAGCCTGTTAGATAAGACAGCATGAACTTCAAGAGGAATCTACTCCGGGTCATGCATAGTGTCCTATCACCCACAGAGAAAGTCTAAACCCTTTCCTTTATAGACGTTAGATCCGCCTCCTCCCCTGTCTGCCTCTCTCCTTTATGCTTCAGTTAAAATGAATGACCTTCTCACCCTTCCCCAGGGCCCTTAGCATCTTTGCTCTTTGGTACATCCTCTACCCTCCCACAATTCTCCTCTTCCCTCCAAACTTCACCCCCCACACACACACACACCTGAATCTGAGCCTCTCAAACTCTGTTAACACTTTGTTTAAATGTTGCTTCCCTGTAACGTAGTCCTTGATTGCTCCCAAATCCAATGACTTCCTTTTCTGTGTTTCCCATGCCAAACTTTACATCATTATCATTGTTATTGCTATTTGCTAACATTTACAGAGTGTTTACTATATGCAAGGCATTGTGTGTGTTTTGTTTCAATGACTCCTTTTGCAAGCCTGTGATATGACACCACTGCCACTTCCATTTTATTGCAGAAGAAACTGAGATTCAGGGTGGTTCAATAACTTGCTCACAGAGACTGCGCTGTGTAGCTCAATAATTTCTGCAGGTGTTTTTTATCTCAATGCTAGACTGAAGACTCCTCCTAGTCATTCTAACTGGGGCCATTTGTATCTCTCAGGCTCTGTAAGGAACACTTGAAAATCCGTATTCAAGGTTGCAGCAATTTCTAAGAAGATAACATTGGCATAGGTGGGGTAGAAAGTAAATACTATCTCTTGAGACACTTAAACATTGAAAAAATCCCTAAGAAACAACAACAACAAAAATTAGAATCACCTCCACCCTAGCCCAAGTCAATAAATTCTAACTGTGTCTAGAAGGCTCAGAACCACCATCGAAGGCTCTGGGTTCCCACTCAAACCTTGCATGGCATCCCATGAAAGGTTTAGATAATGCAGTTAACTAAAGTGAAGACCTTTTTAAAATCTGAGTGTAGACAATAAAAAAAGAGGCACAGCACAAGTGAAATTCAGTTTTTAATTTGGCTCTTGTATTTGGTGGGAAAAGTGGGAGTGTGTGTGTGTGTGTGTGTGTGAGAGAGAGAGAGAGAGAGAGAGAGGGGGGAAGCCTCTTTAGAGGCCTGTGATAGAGCAGACACACACATCTTCCCTTCTTACACAGTTGCTTTTTAATTCAAGAAGTTGCTCAAATGGGAAAAGCTGCCTGTCCGTAATTGTCCCAGTGGCAGCCAGCGTTAATGGAGTGTGCAAAACTGGCCCTTTGGGAAAAGGTCTTTGAAAAATGACTGCCACGGGTTAAGCACCAGGAGGTTTATTTTTCATTTGCACAGCAACAAGTCCTAGATCCTTCTTTTTATTCTGGGAAATTTTTTTCTTGACTTTTCAAACCCCAGATGAATACAGGGAAAAAAAATAAGTGAATTAAAGTGGTACCAATTTGCAACAAGAGTGCAATTACAATTGATTTAAAGTGGGGAGCAACACAAGTAATGATCACAGAAAGAGATTGGAATTAGTCAATAAATAAGGTTCAAGGTCCCAAGCCTGACTTCTCTTTCATTAGCTTTAAGGGATGAAGATAAAAAAGATAGGTGGTTCCATTTATCAGGTTCCTCAAAAAACTGTAACATGGTGTGTGCAACAGCTCAGGACCCGGACCAGGTCATGAGAGGCACTGAGATCTCATTTGGAGTCCCCCCGCCCCCAGCAGTGCAGTTTGATTCATAGAGTTGCACTTACTAATTTCAGCCTTCCCAAGAGCTTTGGCTGCTCCTGGCTGGGTGGTGCCATCATCTGAGAAACCTGAATCCTTAGGTTTCCACAATATGGGGCCTTAACAAATGTTTTCCAAGTAGTACATCCAAATAATCTCCCTCCACCCTTATCCTCATCTTCCCCGTACCCATCGCATTCTGGCTCCCAGCCATAGGGAGCTGCTTTCATTACTTCAAGGTCCCACGTTGGCTAGCTTACCATCCAGGGAACCGGTGGCGGGCGGAGCAGAGTCTGTAATACAGACGAGGGGTTCAGCACACACCCGGGCACACAGCACACACTTGGTACGTGTTAGTCTTTATTATTGTTGCTGTTCTTTTTCTGACTTTACCCACAAGTGACATGCTGGGTGTGTGTACGTGTGGGTAGAGAGGAGTGGTAGGCACAGCATGTCATGTGAGACTAAGAAAGAGCATCGAGGAGGCTTGGGGTTGAGCAGATGTAACACGCAGGAGCAGGACACATGAGCATTTGTATTCTAAAGAGCAGGGCGTGTCCGTGCAGTAACTGACGAAGGATCTGTAGATACACACAAGAGGCAAGGCGGCCTGCAGAACTCGGCGTTTTGTCCCAAATGTGCTTAAACCTTTCCGTGTCTTAAAAGTGGGGATGAAGGAACAAGGAATCTGACATCTGGAACAGGTCTCATACTCTATCTTGGAAACACAGTGAAGTTTGTGTCCCACTCTGTAATATAATCCAATATAAAAACAAAACTGGCCCTGGGGAGATGCTCCTTGTTCTCCGGGATCCACCCCCGGGATGTATCTACCTAGTATGAGAAACACTCCGTATGTGATGGATGGATGCAGGGATGGGGTTTAAGGTGGAGAGAGGTGTGCTTATGTTCATGTTTCAGAAGGATGGATTTGTGGGTCAGAGGGAGCGAGTTTTGTGTCCGTGGCACTGCCCTCATGTGCTGCCTGACTGAGGGCGGCAGCGGGGCGTGGAGCTCAGGTGGTGCTGCTGAGGCCAGTTCGCGTGTTCTGGGAAGCCTTCTTCACCATGGAGAGGAGCCATGTTTTGTAGTTGTTTGAAACTCTCACTTTCCTTCTTTGACTCCTGGAAGGTTCTCGGTCTTAAAGATTCAACATTCCCAGGTGATGTGACTGATTAAGGCTTGAAAAATGTCTTTGCATTAGCTGACATATTAGCGAGTGCCAGTCATCCTGGCTGGATGCAGCAGAGTCACTCAGATACTTCCAAGGTCTCCTTGAGGGCAGAGCATTTGTGGAGGGCCCTGTGGTTGGCAGCTGTGCCAGTCTCAGTGGTCTGCCCCCTGCCTAGGCTGCCACCTCTGCTTAGGATAACTTTGGGCTCTGTGGTTTGTGCCAGGATGAGGTGCCCTGGTACCTCATTTCTGCCTTCCCTTGTGCTCCTCATACCATTGCATGGGCCACTGTTCTCATGGAACTCACTAGGCCCCCATCCCCTACCCTCTGAGCCTGACCCCTTCTTAGGCCGTCCACCTCCTTCTCTGCAAGCTTTCTTGTGCTTTGCTATGGGGTTGTTTGTTTGTATCTTGTGAGTGGTTGACAAAATAATCAGGAAAAGAAAAAGAGTGACAAGGACCAAAAGATAAATTAAAACATCACCAATTTATCCTGCTACATGGGCTTTTGTTACTGCCCCTCCTCACTGTCCCAGCTGAACATCTTCTAAAGCCATAAGTATCTGGGTCCGTACATGCTCTTCTCTGAATTGAGTGCAGGGAGTTTGACAAAAGCTGGTCAGCAGTGTAGACAGAGAGATCTGGGAGAAGCTAAACAGCTTGTAAAAATGGTTGTGATGAACAATGCTGATGATACTGCAGGTGAAAGAAGTGAAAGATCCCTTCCATGTACGTCTGTTCGCCTTTCTCTCTCTCCATCATCTATCATCTCTCTAGGTAACACACTTAGCTCCCATATAAAGGTAAGCACTCACATGAGTACACAATTTTGGAGTCTGCTGACTTGGACTTCATTTATGTGAAAGAGAGCACAAGCTGGTACTGGTCTGGTCACATGTTACCCCTTTCAAGTAGCCTCTTCACACATTGCAGAGTGACATTGCTTTATTCCAATGAAGCGGCATGAGGTGCCTGGGGAGATTTTGGGGGTGGCTGAAGTTTGGAACAGCCATCATGCTTTCCAAGTTTGAAGACATGAGATTTGATCACTTGCCCAGGAGTGACCTCCTGGGGGGATGGGCTTCCACTAACCAAATGCAAAGGAGATGGATCCACAAACCTAAATCTGATGCTGAAGTTTCTCTTCAGAGCTGAGGATGTGAGTCCACCTGCATGAGCTGGCCAGGTGAGCACAGAGTCAAGGAAGAGCCCTCATTGTTGCCACGAAGGCTTCTACCAGACAGACTGTGTCATGAGGGGCATATGGGTTTACCTTTGCACCCACCTCTGCACTGAGCACGGTCCTGGCTCAGCAGAGGCAACTGTAATGGGCACTTAACTGTATACCAGCCTGTGGGCCAAGCATTCCACATACCCCGACTCTTCTAGTCCTTACAACTTCCCGATGAGGTGTGCTGTTATTATCCTCACTTAATGGATAAAGGCACAGGGGCTGTGGTTGGCATAGTAATGGCCTCCCGAAGACGTCCCTTCCCCAGCCCCTGGCATCATGTTACCTGATATGGCAGATCTGGTCAGGGTGAATGACCCTGAGATAGGGAGATTCCCCTGGATTATGCGGGTAGGTCCACCTTAATCAGGAGTCCTTAAAATTGGAGAACTGCTCCAAAATATGGAGAACCAGACAGATGGTGGCAAATGAAGGGCGTTCCCCTGTTGCTGCTTTTAAAAATGGAAGAAGGGATCCAAGGAATGTAGTCAGTCTGTAAAAGCTGGAGCAAGCCAGGAGGAAACGGGTTCTCCCCCAGGGACCCAGAAACAAAGGGAGACTTTTTGACACCTGGATCTTAGCCCAGTGAGACCCAAGTACTTCTAACCTATAGAACTAGAAGAGAATAAATGTGCGTTGTTTTTAAGCCACTAAGTTTGGGGTAATGAGATATGGTAGCACTAGGGAACTAATACAGATTTTCAGAAAGGTTAAGTAACACAGGAATAAGTGATAGAACCAGAGTTAAAACCCAAACTCTCCATAACTACCCTGTGACATGGCCAAGTTTAGCACCATGCGCCACTGAATAAATAAATGAATAAGGAAAGAAGAAGAAAGGAAAGATTAAAGAAAGGAAGAAAAGATCATTTGAATGAGGTTGATAGAGGCTTGTGTTTTATCCATTTCCGCTATGAGGATATTTTTTCTTACTTAACAATAACCACAGTGCCAGCTCTCTTGTGCCCCACTTTGGCTCCCACATCGCTGCAAGCACCTAACAGTACACTCCTAGAGCCCACACCAACCACACCTTTGTCTGACAAGCCCCTTGGTCAGGACATGGTAGAATTCCCAAGAAGCCAGTGTGCACACAGGCACATTACTGTGTATTCAGTTTGATGGTTTTGGCTGAGATTTGGAAAGTATCATGATCTCATACGTGTCCCATAGACATGCTATCTCATCTACTTTATGCTGATTTCACCTCCTGTCTAGGTCCTCGTTTAAGTCACAACAAGAATTGCCAGGTTTAGCAAATAAAAAACAGGATAATCAGTTAAATGGGAATCTCAGAGAAACTATAAATAATTATTTAGTATAAGTGTGCCTCAAATATTGCATGGGATATACTCATACTAAACTGTATTCTTTGTGTGTATGACATTTAAATTTAACTAGGCATCCTGTATTTTATCTGACAACTGTACCCACAGCAGACCAGCAGGGATCTGTTCTGTGGCAGAGGGCTTTTTGTAGCCCCTGGGACCAGCTGAGGAGAGCTGTTCATTCCAGGCCAGCATGGGACACTCTGCTCCTTCATGGACCTACTGAGCAAATGCCCCAATTCCAGCTCCGTGCTGGGGGAGGGCAGCTAAGGGAGGATGAGGTGGGGTGGAGGAGATGGACTGGGACAGACAAGTAATTCCCTGACTGGCCTGCATGACCCAAAAATGCTGTCTAGTTACCTTCAGCCTTCCAGATGATTCCTCCAGTGGTTCAGGAGATGGAGTGGTCAAGCTGGTCTGGGAAAGCAGGAAAAGGCAGAGGACTGTGGGGATGAGACAACCTTTGGGGCCTTTGGGACTCTTGGTTTTCGCAGTGGTTTGCCTATGGTGCAGAACCTCAGGTCTTAAATATCTGAGCTTTGGTTGCTACACTATTACCCCTAACCCAATAATACCCTCTGTCACCCATACTCCCAGAATACCCCCAGATTACCCAATTCTTAATTTTGTCTCTTGTTTTTATTTTTTTGCCAGCCATTGTTTGATTTTGGGGAATTTAATCTTCTACCAATTCATCAATCAACCCATAAGCAAGAAGCAATTATTGAGTACCTACTGTATACAAAGCAGTGTGTCAGTCCCAGTGGCAAAGACAAACATTTGTCCTCCAGGATCTTACAGACAAACTGAAAAAATAATATTTGATTATCCAGGAAAAAAATGAGCATAGGACAAGATAGTTCTGTCACTTATGAAATATCCATTAGACATCTATCACCATGTAGGGTGCTGGAGACATGAGAAAGAAGACTGGGCACTCACTGTGGCTGAGGAGAGTCCAGAAGTAAACAGTTGTTGGGATGCACAAAGTTGAGGCCCCATACCAGCCTGGAGACTCAGAGAAGGTCTTGCTGAGGGCGTGATGCCTAAACAGTCTCTAGAAATAGACATAGATGTCAATTAAGTGAATGGAGGTAATTGGGTTTTGGTCAAAGATGGAGTAGAAAAGATTTCAAGCAGAAGGAAGAGCAGATATTATACAAAGGCCCATTATGCATGAGAGTAGATGCGTTTTGTGAAAACTACCAGGGGTTCAATCCGCCTGGAATTGAGTGAGGTGGGTTGATGGGGCTAGAGGTGGCTGGGAGGGGCCTAATTCTAAAGAAGGAAGTGAGATCACAGCCAAGGGATATAGTCAGGAAGGCCTCATGCAAGGGTGCAACTTGAGCTGGATTAACTTTTTTATAATAGAAGTTCAGTGCTCCTTGGGCTGAGGAAGTCAGCAGCGATGGTATTGCTGGAGAGACCCAGTGGGCTGGGCAATGGTGGGTGGGTGGACAGATCCACCATAGGTCATGGGAGGATCCAACAGTCACTGATATGTGAGTATTTGATATCAGGATGTCCTGCAGGACATGAGTATCTTTAGAGATGAGCAGAGTCTGATGACATGAATAAAGGAAGAGAGGAGATTACATTTGTTGAGCCAGTCATTGTCCTGAAGACGTCATACAGGTTTTCTCCTTTGATTGTCATAACAACGCAGCAAGTTACACAGTATCTGTGTGGTCCATGCAAGGAACTTAACTTCAGAAGTGTTAAATAACTCACACAAGTTCACTTGGGCAGAGCCTGGATTTGTAGCATGATCTGTGTGAATTCAAAGTCACAGGAAGATGGTTTCCGCTCCCATTTCCCTTTGAGATCTTGAATATTTAATTCTGCCTTCTCTATTGTGTAATTAGATGGAGAAAAATGTAGTCACTGGAATTCCTCCTGAGGAGTGACCACTGAACTTGTCTGGAATGTATACCAAGATAAGCTGTTCCAGGGTGGAAGGTGAGGAGAGATTCTAACAGCATTTTTAGGCAACTAAGGCTGGTCTCCTAAGTGTGGTTCCTGAGTCAAGATGGTTGGGGGCTGTTCGCTTTGCATTTGAACTGTGGTTGTCCTTAAAAGACTATTAATTTTGTGTCAGTATCTCCAATAGCCTTAAGTGAAAATGCCATCATTGAAGAACCTACACCCTGTCCCCTAAGCACTTGGACAATGCCAGCCTGTCACTTAGTGACATGGGAATGCCATTGATTTTGAATCAGACACCTCTATCAGCACATAATTTTCAGCACACCTCCCCCATACATAGATATGCATTTAATTTATGATATAATATATAATATAAATTATTTACATTGGCTACTGTTATGAACTGAATGTTTGTGTCCTTCCAAAATTCATAGGTTAAAGTCCCAACCCCCAAGGTAACGGTGTTAGGAGTTTGAGAAGTGATTAGGTCTGTCACAAGGTGGAACCCTCATGAATGGTTTAGAGCTCTTCTAAAGAGGCAGGAGACAGATTGTCTCTTGTGACCATATGAGGACATGGTCTAAAGGACCTTCTGGGAGCCAAGAAATAAGCCCTTACCAGACATGAAATCTGCCAGCACCTTGATCTTGGACTTCCCAGATCCCAGTACTATGAGGAATCAATGTTTATTGTTTAAGCCATCTAGTGCATGGAATTTTTATAATAACATCCCAAGCTAAAACAACCACTGTTCCAATAGTTTGTGAAAATGATAAAAAATGCACAAAATGGAAACATTAAAATAATGAGGAGTAAATGAGAACAGATTAATTTAACATTATTATTAGCAAAACATTATGAGTTATATCAGATGCACTTACATATCTCAAATAGTCATCTTGGCAATTACATTTTGGACTGATTTTTCTTTTCAGACTTGATTAGATCAGAGCTGTTTTTAGCCTAGAAGTCAGGCTGACCATGAGCTCACACTGGGAGGACCATGGAACTCACATCATTAGCATCTTTTTTGACCCTTGATTTCCTCCCAGGATTCTTTTGAAGTTGCTTGTCCTTTTTGTAAAGATTGGTTTAGTTATGAGTAAAACTCAATAATATACTGTAAAAATTCTCTTAACTGAGTACATAGAAACAACCCATCACAACATACTTGCAAGTGGGAGTCGGGGCTCTGTGTATGCTCCACAGCTAACCTTTTTCCAATGTTCTCTGAACTTTCATGGACACTCAAGACACGTGGCCACCTGATACTGGGCTGAATCATGGTGCTAGTATCAACATGTAGATGAAATATGAATAGACTCAGTTCATGTTTTTAGATAAAAATAAAGATTCGAAGTTCTAATTTGATCTCCACAGCACTCATTGGATCACCATGTATATATCCTATTTTGGAAACCACCCAACTGCCAGGTGGGGCTTATCTACATGAGCCAAATAATTGCACAGTGAATGTGTAAGTATGGATGTTGATGTATTCAATGAAGAAAAATCCAGATTGCTGACAGGGAGCATAGACTAGGAGGCTTTGACTTTGTCTGGGTAATCAGGAACCTTTTCCTACAGAATCCCAATTGAGATGAGCTCCAAAGCTAAGCTGACTAGATGTCTCATTTTAAATGGAACAGAAAACAACAGTACTGTCCCATTTCAAATGGTACGTATGGTCAGCCTGGTCTCACTTGTCTTACTAATTTCAAGTTGTCAGTAGGCTAACCATATGTACCATTTGAAACAGGACAGTACTATTGTTTTCTGTCCCATTTAAAATGGGATGTCTGGTTAGCTTATCCAAAGGCAAAAAATAGTTTCCCAGATGAAGTGTCAGAGAAGAGACATCAGGTAGAAAGCATAGCATTTGTGAAGGTCCTGAGGATGTAGAAGTGGAATCCATGAGGAAGACTGCACAGAGCTGGAGCAGCCAGTGCACAAAGGTGAGGGGGACAGTGGCATGACATGAAACTTGATAGGACACATTTCAAGAACGTGCTGAGAAAATACTCTGGGATAAAAAGAGGCCACAAGGTCAAGGTCAGGAACAGTCGTGGTGAGAACAGTTTACTCACTCCAGCCCCTCTAAGGAGGGATGTCTTGAGACCATTGGTATTCAGCTGAGAATATCCCAGAGACAAGAGAGATTAATAATGACAGAGGGCAGTGAAGTGTGCAGGGAAAGGCCAAGGATCCACTGAAAACTATCACCACTGCCGATAAAAACTCAGACATGCTGTTCACTGGCAAATCTTTCCCTCGTTCTGAAATTGCAGTCTGTGTCCCCACACTCCCACTGCAGTGTTAAATTATACATTCATTCCCTTGCCACATGGTACAGCTCAACTCAGCTCTGTTCAGAACCTCCAGGCCCAGAGAAGTCTTTCAAAGTGAAATACAAATTGTCTTATAAAATACATTTAATTAATGCCAAGTTGCACTCAAGATCTAAAAAGAAGACTCTACAAACATGCTTTAGCATGCTCACACATCCTGCAAAGACAAAGAAAACAAAGAAGAAAGCTATGTCACTAGCCACTGTTGCATTCAATGAGCAAAACATAGTTCTTTACTCTGGGGAAATGTCCTAGGATCCACTGAAAGTTATTTATAAATCTCATACTGAGAAACTAATATTTGCTATGAGAAATGTGTTCTTGAGAGGTATTATTGTGTAGGCAAAGCAGCAAGGATTTTGGAATCAGACAGACCCAAATTTGAACCTAGGGATCGCGATTACCTGCTCTGTGAACCTAGGACACCCCCTTAAACCCTCAAAGTCTTAATTTCCTCATCTGTAAGAGGAAGAAATGGATGTATTTGTGAAGGCAATTGTGAAGATTAAATGAGGTAGTGAACATCAATGACGCTGGTGCATACTGGGGTCCCCATCTGCGTGTGTGCATGTGCATTCATGTGCATGGGTACACCTGTTCCATGGTGTCATCTAAGAGTACACAAAGAGGTTACAATTGGCAAGTCTTCACTATTTATATATCCCTTCTCGTCCGGGACAAATATTAACCCTTCTGAAAAATCTGGAACATTTTAAAAAATTTCCCAACTATGTTATTTTTATGGCCTCCTTACTGGTATGTGATCTTGGCCAAGTCACTTAAACATTTATTATTGTATCTTACGTATTCTTAGAAGTACCATTAAATTCTAGGAAGAAAATAAAAGAAAAGTAGGATGAAGGAGAGAAGGAAGGAGGGGAAAAGAGAGGAAAGGAGAGAAAAAAAATAATATCACTAAAATAGGAATCACTTGACTAGATCATAGTCTGTGTCAGGCCCTGCTCTGAGTTTTTGATGCATCCATTCATTCAATCGTCACAGCAGTCCTGTCACATCCATTTTACAGATGAGAAAGCTGAGGCTCTGCTGTCCATTTGCAATGTGGCTTGGGGCAAGTTTAGCTACTCTGAGCCTCAGTTTCTTCACCTTTAAGATAGAGATAATAGTATCCATCTTACTAAGTTTTCTGGAGAGGATGAAATGAGAACAAACACACGAGATTCTTGCTCTGGATACCATACATAGTAGGAAGTGTTACTGCCCAAGAAAGGATCGAGCAGGGATGATCTTATTCTTCTCTCCCAAGAGCCTTGGAGGGGAAAGGAATGCAGGGGTGAGTGGAGGAGAGAGCTTCAAAGATGGCAAGTATGTTCTGAGGTGTGTGGGAGAGAAGAGGGTAGTAACTCTGATTCTTGCAGGGTCTGTGGGCCCTAGGGGAGGAACAGATGCCTAAGTAAGTCCTGTGGTGGTTTTATTGCTTCCCACCAGAGCTCGCTAACCTGTTCTCACAGGCGTGATGGGACAGAGGAGAGTGGCCTTCAGAATGACTCCAGGATTCATGGCCATGGTGAAAATCAATCAAACAGCATGCCTTCTTTTGCCAGTTGCTGGAGAGGGCTGGTTGCTTGAGTTCCAGTTAATGGGGAGTCTACTTTCATTTATCTGGCATCTTTACTTAGAGCCTACTGCATTAAGGAGCCTGAAGAGGGCCTGTCAATGGGGCTCTGGAGTGTAAGACAGAAGAACTGTATAGAAAGTAAAAGATAGATGCAAATATACCAGCCAAGTGACTGCCAGGCTCTCCTTGGTGTCCACACTGAGACCTCTGCCATCCTGCCATGCCTGTTCTACCAATCCAGGGCACAATTGACTGCCTTATCTAGAGCAGTGAAAAAGACAGAGAATTGGAGTCTGAGCCAGTGAGGGCTGTGCAGGCTTCTGCTCTGGGCCTTGCAGCCATGGTAGTTGTCAGTCTTGCTGCCCTGGACTGGCTTACTGTAGGCGTGGGGAAGTTCTCCCATGTGGCATGAGCTAATTATGTCCCCAAGGAGTTTTTAGAAGACAGCCAAGCTCCACACTTTCCCAGTGCTCTGATTAGTGCAAGTGCACCTCCCCACATTCTGATCATGCCCTTTATTAGGTCACTGTTGGGTTTCGAGTAAGTTTAATTCAGCGTCTGCTTCTCTAAACATCCTGGAGATAACAATTATGCAGCAGACATTTTCTAGAAACTGCCAAAGGTATCTGAGGCCACCACCTTAGGAGCTCTAAAAATCATGTTGCTTGTTTAATATGAGCTTTCCAGGGAGCTGGCCCAGAACCTTCTGCCAAAACCTTTGTGGACTGCTTCTTCCTCCTTCCACTCCCCAAGAACCTAATTTAGTTAAGTGATTTTGCCTTTTAGGTTACTTTGTAAGTGGGGTGATTACTCACTCCTGTCACAGGATAGAACTGGGAAAGAGAGGTTGGCTAGGGATCCCACATGCTCTCTACTGCACCCTGATGAATTTCATCCCTTCTCTCCGTCTGAGAGCTTGCTTCTGAGATCTGAGAAGCCAGCACAGGGTCAGCTAGTCCCAGCTGCTTCGTGACCACTGCTCAGAAGTAACAGCTCCATTGTCATAATGGTGTCAGGCTGCAGGAGAAAGGCAGTGGGACCCTGGCTCTCCAGCAGGAGGAAGACATTGTGACCCACAGCCTAACAGGCTGTTCATTGCACTTGCCAAGCCAAGCAGCCCTGGGCTTAGGAACTGGACAAAGCCCTGGGTGGAGTGCTCCATCCAGTTTCCCTCACAGACCAACAGGAGTTATCTGTAATCAGGTTCATATGGAGATGGTCTAGACCTGCCATGTCAGAGTATTTTATCAGTAGTGCTGGGTTCATGTGGGATCATACTGGGAGACCCTTTCATGGCTTTGTCACACAGCAAGTTGAGGACCACACATGCCACGAGAGGAGACATCCCCTAAAAGGAAACTATGGTTTCTTCTTGACACACAACACTTCTGACACTGAACTTGTGTGTTTTTTCCCTGTACCAACCAATTCTCTGATACCAACTTGTATCCTACAATTCATTTCAATTCTGACACTATCAGTCTGGAGTTAGTGTCAGATCTCACAAGTTAAGGGCTCAGTCTCACAAGACTCCCCCTCCTTCAGATGCCAATCACAAGTCCAGACCTCCCATATTTCTGACAGATCAGCTATGATTCAGGGGTTCTCCTGTGCTCCTGATGAATGTTGGGACATGTGGGGAAGGGAAAGAGACTGCATGAATCAGTCACCTACTAAGTACCCTGTCCCTCCAGTCGGTGTCTTGTGCCAACCTTGCAACAACTCTTTAAGACAGATATTATGAGGTCCA
This sequence comes from Lyroderma lyra, assembly GCA_004026885.1. Taxonomy (NCBI): domain Eukaryota; kingdom Metazoa; phylum Chordata; class Mammalia; order Chiroptera; family Megadermatidae; genus Lyroderma; species Lyroderma lyra. The sequence goes on along the minus strand of PVJL010009039.1, from coordinate 38,676 downwards.
TTTTACAGATGTGAAAAATGAGACTGTTAAATAGAGTAGAAAGAACACCATTTATGGATTTTAGTGGACCTGATATCTAATTCCAGCTCTTTCACTTACTAAACTTCAATATTCTCATCTGCATAAAGAGACTTAATGTTTACCTTTCTAGGTTTTTTTAAAGAACAAATGAAATTATGCCCACAAATTTTCCTGTACAATGCCTGCAGGTATTAGGCACTCCACAGCCCACAGCCATTACTTTTGTTAGTAATAATAATAATGTTTACAGGCAGTAGATGGTAGGGACAAGTCCTGACCTCAGCTCTGGATGGTCTCATGTCTCTGTTATGTCACATGTTCTAAAATTAAGCATATCGCTCCTAAATAAAAGACTGGGAAGGTGACCAAAGCAATCTATGGTCTCCTTAAACTTTTGGGAAACTTGAATTCTAGAAATTCATAAAAGAACAACACTAAATACCTGAGACAGGGAGAATGTTGGCAGGCCTGGAACCAGGCAAACAAGGTGTGATTGATCCAGCTTCTGTTCTACGAAGCTGGGGTCACAATAATCCAGGAAATAATCTGTGCTGAACTCCTAATTTTTTAGGTGTATTATACATTATTTTATATAATTATCTCAAAAAAACCCCATAAGTTAAATGATGATAAATGGCTTGAAGGCGGGAGGGGGCTGGGGAGCGGTGCAGGCGGGGGGGATGCTGTTTTCAGCACCGTGGACGGGAAAGCCCCACTGACTAGCTGCAGCATTGGAGCAGGCGGCTGATGCTGACAGAGCAGGAGGAAGGCCAGCACACTCCGTTCTACCATTTGAATTTCTGACTGCCTCTACCCTGAATGACAGCAATGGTTACATCCATTTGAATGAAGCTTAAGATCTAAGCCTTTTATCATTTGTTGGTCCTTCAGGTTTTGGTGACTTACACTAGTATTTCCAGTCAAGAGTGTGTGTCTTGTTCTCCCTTACACCCTCTGGGGGCTCCTTGAGGACAGGGTTCTTCCATATGGTATGGAAGGCCAGTAGGGGCTCTGAGGAGGCAAATGTGAACCTGGCCCTTCTGCTGTGTGGTCTGAGATGAGTGCTGTAAGCTCTCTGAGGATGCAGAGGCCAAGTGTGCATCTAATTTCCCCCAGAGTGTCCTAACTGGTTGAACTGACAGTGACAACACTAGCAGGGCAGTTTATGGACTCACATCTTAACAATGCTGACTGCTTGAACAGAACCAGAAGTGTTGGAATTTTCTTTTGCTCTCAGTACTTACAAAAACCCTTTTCCTTTTTTTGTTCTTAGAACTTAGAAAAAAAAACTTCAAAGTTTTTTTTGAAATAATTATAGACTCACAGAAGTTGCAAAATCAATACAGAGAGGGAACCATATGTCTGTCACTCACCAAGATGCCCCCCAAGTTTTGCATAACATACTACATTATCAAAATAGGGAATTGACACTGACAGAGTACTTTAACTAGACCAAGACATTACCTAGATTACAGACTTTAATCAGACCTCACCAGTTCTGCATGCCCTCAATGTGAGTGTGTGCATGTGTGTGTGTGCTATAGTTCTATGAAATTCATCACATCTACAGTTTTTATTCTTCTTTGTTTTTCTAATCAAACTTTTTATTTCAAGATATTTTAAGTTCACATGCAATTGTAAGAAGTCATTCAGAAAGATCCTGTGTATCCTTTTTCCAATTTCTCCCAATAGTGACATCTTGTGATACGATAGCACAATATCAAACCAGAATATTGACATTGATGGTGATGGACAGAGAAGTCACACTAGGTGGTGAACTTAGTATACAACAAGCTGACAATGCACTGTAGAATTGTATGCCTGAAACCAATAAGTCTAACAATAAAAGGAAATTAAAAAAAAGAATATTGACATTGATAGAGCCAAGAACCAGAGCTTCTCCACCCCACCAGGATCCCTTGTATTTTCCTAACACCTCTAAAAACCCTTGGAAAGCACTAATCTTTTCTCCATTTCTGTAACCTTGTCATTTTAAGAATGTTATATAAATGAAATCATACATGCAACCTTTTGGGACTGGCTTTTTTTTACTCAACATAATTCTCTGACAATTTATGCAGATTGTTTATATATCAATATTGTGTTTTATTCATTGCCAAGTAGTATTCCATGATGTGAAGGGACCACGGTTTGTTTAATTATTCACCCACCAAGGGTACATGAGTTGCTTCCAGTGTTTGCTATATAAATAAAGCTGCTGTAAACATTTCTCTACCAGTTTTTGTGTCAACATTTCTCTGGAATAAATGGCCAGAAGTGCAGTTGCTGGGTCATATGGTAGTTGCATATTTGGTGTTTTAAGAAACTGCCAACTTTCCAGTATGGCTATTCCATTGTACATTCCCACTGCCATCATATGAGTGACTCAGTTTCTCACATCCACCCAGCATTTGGTGTTATCACTCTTTTTTAATTTATTCATTATGATGGATGTATAGTGATACCTCATTGTGTTCTAATTTACATTTTCCTAATACCTAATGATGCTGAACATCTTTTCATCTGCTTATTTGCAGTCTGTGTATCTTCTTCAGTGAAATGTCTCTGTATGTCTTTTTTTCCATTTTCTACTTGAATTTTTTTATTATTGAGTTTTGAAAGCTCTTTCTATGAGGGCTGTCCAAAAAGTTTCCAGTCATGTAATATGAAAAACAAAGGCAATTATAGCTGGATATTTTTCTGGACAGCCCTCCTATATTCCAAATAGTAGCTCTTTGTCCAATATGTAACTTGAAAATCTCAGCGGCAAAGCATTCAGTCTTTTCCCATTAAGTATAATGCTAACTGCACATTTTTTTTATATACATGCTCTTTACTAAGTTGAGGAAACTCCCCTCTATTCCTATTTTTCTGAGAGTTTTCATCATGAATGGGTTCTCAGCATATCTTTAACAATAGTTTCCTAGTGTCTAAAGATGAAATTTCTTCAGTCATGCCTTCCCTAGAAGTGTACAGATATATTAAATACTTTATGTGGACCACAGTAGAGCACGTATTACTCCCCTCATTTTGTAGATTGGGAAACAGAGGTAGCAAGGGTTGTGTCCACCCCAAGCAGGTACATTTTAAAAAGTTGTGTGAATGAATCACGAACACACTCATGTACAAAAACTGAGAGTTCTCCATTCCACAGAGGTCTGGCTGGACCTCTAAGTCTCAGCATCAGAGGCAAAGCTCCCACTGGATTCCACTCAGCCATGACCCTGGAGTTGTGCACATGGGCTGTTCACGTGAGACGATGTTTACTTTGGTCCCACGAGGCAACCTTGGCTTAGAAAGCCCTGTATTCCCTCACGCCTTTCCAGATCTGAGGCCTCAGGCAGCACCTGGCTTTCTTGATATATAGGAGTTGAGCAGCTCCTATATATCAGGCACTGTTGGAGGTGATGGCAATACTGCAGTGAACAACAATGTTCTCATCTTTTACTAGCCAAGCAGGGGTGGACCGCTCAGCTCGACACAGTGGGGTGGACCAGTGTCATGCTGCCTGTGTTCAGAGAGGTCCAGTGAGCTGCCCAGCGACATACAGCTGGGGGCCAGCAGCACCTGGGAAACAAGCCGGGGCGGGCCTGGTTCTCGTCTGGTCCTTCAGGGGTGCACGCGGCTACCACTAGAAGGAGCCGCCCTCCCCAGGCTCACCCTGAGAGGTAACACTGCTTCCACCTCATCTTCAGCTCACCCACAGAAAGGAAGTGCAGGCACTGAGGAAATGCAGCACCTCACGATTCACAGTGGTGAGTGTTCTCACAGGCCGAGCCCAGAGATAAAATGGTGAGGCCACTCCTGGCTAATGCTGCAGGGTGTGGTGGGGGCTGTGCCTTCTCCTCCCCGCCCCCAACCAGGAACTCAGCGGGGAGTCAGGAAGGGGTTCAAGGCAGCAAACCCTGGCTGTCCACAGGACCTGGATAAAAGAGCAGCATCACTCAGCCCTCCCCTCTGGCTCAGCAGCCAAAGCACACACACTGATCTAATTGGGCATTTTCAGGCCATTAAGTAAATCGATCAACGACAATTATCTTTGGCTTTCAGTTTGCCCCTTTTCTGTCTGTCATTCTCCAAGGTTTAGAGTTCCTGGGAAGGGTACACATTTATGCACATGAGCATAAACACATACATGCACATGGGACCCATCTGGAGTGTGTGCAACACACACATACACACACACACACACAGAAACACTCACACAGTGGGGCAGAGGCCATGTGATGAGTGGCCAGGAACCCCAGCTCCTGCTGGTCTGCCTCCTCATCTTCAGGCCCTGGGCCTCTCCACGCTGCAGGCTCTGGTGGGAAAAAGAGAAGCTGAGCCAGGTGGGACGCTAAGCGGCCTGTGCCTGACTCTCCAGGTGGGGGTGGAGTGGGATGGAGGCATTATATTGTGTCTGAGAGGGGCTGCCCGTTCCTTTTAATGCCACTTAATGTGTATGAGAGGAGCCCCAAGCACTCATTTGCTCTCGTTTGAATGAGCACACAGAAAGTGACCAAGCATAGGACATCTCTTTTGTGCCAAGCAGTGCACTTGGCCCTTGTCATATGTTACAGCAGGCTCTCAGTTAACCGGCACCCATGGAAATTGGGAGATGCCAGATAAATGTACCCAGCACTCTCAAGCAACCTGTAAAACTCTCAAGCACCCAGGAAAACTATCAAGCAATTGGCATAAAAATCTTTGAGAGCACTGATTGGTTGAATTCCAGTTAACTGAGAATCTACTGTACAGGTAACCCCTGTATAACACAGCACTTATGTAAGTTTTGTTCTAACATATTTTGAGAATTGGGGGACACCCTGGTACATACAGCATCCTAGAACAGTTTCACTCTAACACGGTTTGAGAATTAGAAAAATCCCTGAACAACACAGAGTGTAATAAGAGCTTTTAAGAGCAAAAAATATCTCATTTGAAATTAGGAAAATCCTTGAATAACACAAAATGTAATAACAGCTTTTAAGAACAAAAGATATCTTACTATATAATGAAATTTATAAAGATCTCTCAGCTAAAAGCAAGCAATATAAAATAACAGATTTTTTTTTGCAAAAAGTACAGAATAGAAGTCAAGGTCATACTGAAGGAAGTTCAGAGAATGAAGATACCTTGTCCAAAAGAAAATGCCCTCGGTTAATGGTGCTTAGTAGTGACGACAAAAAAAACATTATTTAATACGTATTAATATGCTATGCTTTTGGTGAAAATTAATGAAGACATTTATCTTAATTATAAAAATGTAATAGTATGTTTTATTTTAATTTTTGTAACCTAACCTCCTTTTTTGTACTAGTTCTTTGTGTATAACATGGATTTGTGTAGCATGGCATTTTTAGGAACCTAACAGCTGTGTTATACGGGGCTTATCTGTATCTTCCTAAAATCCTGACCTCACTATAAAGCAGGGGTCACTGCCCTCCTGTTGCGGATTAATAAACAGAGGTAGCAGGGTTGTAGTCCCCCAGGCAGGACTTTCCATGGTGCTCTTCCACCTCACCTTCACATGCCCCTCCAGGCAGTCCTCCACATCTGGCTAAGCTCCGTCCTCAGCGCACTTCTAAGCAGAAGTCCCCACTGGGAGCAGTTCCTCTACTGCCATGCACCACACATACCTCATCTTCTAAGACTCAAAATACAGCCGCGAGTAGCCTTCTCTGACTCCCCAACTTCTGTCACCCCCTCCCCCATTGCCCCTCTCATGCTCTGCCCTCTCCGCACAGCCGCTGCTGCCTTGCTTGCTCTGTCACTGTGCTGTTTTCTTGCTAGTTGATGACTAATAACACTTTAGGGGCAGAGCCCCTTGTCCCCACTGTCGCTGCTCCACACTCAGAAGTTGTCACTGCAGGGGCTGTCTCCTCACCAACAGTTCCGTCTCAGCTCTCCGAAGAATCAGATTTTCATATTAGACTTGAATTTGTGGAAGATACATGTATTTGTTATTTCTGGGTCCAATGCCTGGAATTCAGGCAAACCAGCTTCTGTACAAAGCCTGTTCCATGCAAACCACAGGAGCAGATAGAGGCCCGCCGTCTCCAAGGCCCTCTGCCCGCCTTATGGCATCTCTGGTCCTATTGCTTCCAGAAGCACCCCACCCTGCAAATCATGCCCTAGTTCCTTCCACTCTCTCACACTACTCAGGTACAGGAAAATGGCAGGGGTCATGTCTTCTCTTGTCTTTGTCCTCCTTGCTTCCTTTGCCCATTCCAAGCCTGCCTTCACTGCCATACTATTAATAGCATCTGGAATCTGGCCAATGGGTGGATCCTTACCTTGCATTAGGTCATTTCCCAGTACATGCAATCTTTTCCTTATCCAATCTTTCACCCACAATCTGTAATGTACACACCTCTTATCTTCTTTCTGTTTCTGATCTGTATCGGGCTTTAGAGAACTCTGTGCCATGGCTGTTAAAACTCAGGCTGCTTGGATTTCTGTTCATGGTCAGGAGAGCTGACTTGGAAGATAATATTTCTTTAAAATTGAGGGTCCAAATCCCTGGTGATCTGGAGGTCTGAAAGCAAAACACTTAGGTGCTTAATGACAGAGAGAAAATTAATGCAACTAGTCTAATATATACAAGTAGTGCAAATTGTGTGGCCATCGGCATCAGGCAGTCTTGGGTTTGGATTGCAGCTCTACCACGCATTAGCTGTGCACCACTGATGGATTTGCATAGCCTTCTCAAGTCTCCGTTTTCTTTACTATAAAGTGGGAATAGTAGCAGCTTCATTAGTTTATTGTGAGAATGACAAAGACATAATGGAAAGTACCAGCATGTAACAGAAACACAATAAAATTACACAGCAACTGACCATGGCTGTCCTGTTTCTGAGAAGACTGAGTTGCTTTTAACATTCAAGGATTAGAATTAAGGGGCCCTAATGCCCACTGAGGATGGTCACAGAGGAGATGACCACAAATAGCACTTGTGGGTTGACATTAACAGAACTGTCCTGGAACTGACCTGTAGAGTTTGATGTCAGGTATCGGATATCCAGGTGAGGAGTAAAGATCCTGTCTGAGCATTGGGACATCCTAGTTCTTGGTCCAGGCTATAGAAGAACTGGTCATGGAAAGTAGAAAATAAGATTTTTTACTTAACAAGTTTGCCTAGGCCTGAGGCACAGAGCAAGGGGTGACCTATGGCCATTTAGTTTTGATGTTGCTCTCGGAGATGACCAAAAGAGCTTGGGCCAAGGACTGTGACACCTAGAGTTGTCTGTGTTCTATGGAACCAAAGTCATCCAGCACAGAAAGAATAAGGAAAACAGAACTACCATTGCTGTTTCCTTCCTTCCTTCCTTCCCTCGTTCCTTTATTCCTCCCTCCCTCCCTCCCTCCCTCCCTTCCTTCCTTCTTTCTTACCTTTCTGTATATCTAGCTAAAAATGTTGAGGTATATTTCACATATTTGCTGAAGCCAGTGGACACACAAACACTCAGTACAGTAGTGCCCCCTTATCTGTGGGGGATACATTCCAAGACCCCCACAGGGATGCCTGAAACCAAGGAAAGCACCAAACTCTACATATACTAAGGTTTCTCCTATACATACATGTTTATGATACAGTTTAATTTCTAAATTAGGTACAGTAAGAGATGAACAATAATAACTAATAATAAAATAGAACAATTATAATAGTATACTGTAATAAAAGTTATGTGAATGTGGTCACTCTTCTTCTCAAAATGTCTTTTTACTGTACTGACATTTTCACTTAAATGAAGCACCTTATGGCTTCTCTTTGGCATAAGCAAACTTTCAGTGCCACTGCTCTTCCACTTTAGGGACAAAATAAGTAAAATAAATTTCCTTGAACACAAGCACTGTGAAACCAATAGTTCATCTGATAACTGATGGCTGCCAAGTGACTAATAGGCGCATAGCATATACAGCTTGGAGACACTGAATGAAGGAATGAGTCACATCCCTGGCATGGCAGAGCGGGGTGGCAGGAGACCTCATCATGCTATTCAGAATGGTGCACAGTTTAAAACTTAGGACTTGCTTATTTCTTGAATTTTCTATTTAATATTTTCAGACCATGATAGACTGCAGGTAACTGAAACCACAGAAAGCTAAACTTCAGAGAAAGAGGTGACTACTATCTTATCTATAAAACCATGCTCGTTAATTTACAAATGTTGACAATAATAGGTGACAAATAAGAAGTATCTTTTTGTTAGAATTGTATACATCTTTGAGTGTTTACTTACTTAATAGTTTTGAAATTAAGCTTATGACTTCTTCAGCATTTAATATTAAGCATACCTCACCTATTTGGAAGTTATGTGTTAAAGTGTTCTTGATAATTGAATACATTTCCAAGGGGTAATCAAAACAGGTTATCCTTCTGTGAGCAATTCATTCAGTTATTCAAAAGTTTAAAAGTTGTAAGAAGTATATAATGGCTGAATCATGAAAAATAATCCTGAGAAATTATATAGGAAATGCTAATGAGACATCAGAAGAAAGATCAAATAGAAAATGAAAGCAAAATGAACATCTAGGATGACAAAGACTGACAGAGAACACTGATAAAAGAGGAGGACAATTGGAAATAAAAAGGATGAAATTGTGTAGGGCGGATCAAGAAAAAGTACTAGCTCCAAGTAGTCAGTGGGCTATAATAATCATTGAAGGAAGACGTAACACAGTAACAATTCACTACCACAGGGAGCTAGCAGAGCAATTTATTGGAGGCATATGCTAACACAAAATATAAAATTAATGTGATCATGTCAGGAAGGTTTGACTGAGCCAACAGCCTGGGACATCTATACGGTGATGAGAGGTACCACCAAAAGCTAGGGAACCTGCCCAAGAGGGAAGCTCAGCAAATGTGCTCCCATCAGTGGAGACCCATGTGTGACTTTTACTTAGGTGCCTTGAGTAGACTCATCAACTATTGAATTAGACAAGAATCAGGACATATATAATTAAATGAATAAGACAAGTTACAATTCTATTGTCAATTGTCAAGGGCTTTTTATATCACCAGATGTCACATTGGGTACAGCACTTTTTTTTTACTACTTTTAAAAGCAGCTGCTATTTACTGAGTGACTTCTTTTTATGTTACATACACACACGTGCACACACACACACACACACACACACACACACACACAAAATCATTACCAATTACCTGATTTACTGAGCACCTACTACATGCAGGCCCTGGGTCAAAGCTTTGAACTCTATATTTCTCATGTTTATGACAATTCTAAATGAGAGGATCTCACCAGTGTTTTATAGCTGACAGAACTGAGACACTAATAATTTAATTAAGTTACTTATATTTTCATGGTTAATAAGTAAAGGAGCTGGAGTAGAAACTCAAGCTTCTCTGATTCAAAGTCCTTTGTCATCTTTTGTCCCCATTTCTTTAACCATGATCCTTTTCACCTGGCTCAATAGCCCAATTCTTACAAATCTCAGGTCTACCCTTTCAGTGAAAACTGTCCTCACCGTTATTAGCATCTCCCTCTGCCCGGTCTTCATTAGTGCAGGCTGCTATAACAGATGGCAGGCACTGGGTGGTGTAAAGAAAGAGCATGAATTTCTCATAGTTCTGCAGGCTGAGAAGTGTAAGTGTCAGTGACTGGCAACCCACTCCCGGGGTCGTAGAGGGCTTTCTGCTGTGTCCTCACATGGTGAAGGGTGTGAGAGAGCTCGCTGGCCTCTCTTTTATAGGGGTGCTAATTCCACCATGAGGGCTCCACCAGGACCTGATCATCTCACAAAGGCCCCACCTCCTCATACCATCACCTGGAGGGTTGGAATTTCAGTCTATGGATTTGGAGGGAACACAAACATTCAGTAAGGACAGTCTCCGTGGCGGTGTTGAAAAGAGATAGAGATCCTGTAGAGGGTGGTGAAGTTGACTAAATGGGTCACAGTGACTAGTGTTAGAAGGAAATGAAAATAAATAGAATAGCACATAAAAATATAGGACACCACGTAGTAAAGGCAAAAAGTATTTTTCAGTTATGTGTGCATATACCATGTGTCACTAAACCAAAGTCACAAGCTATTGGAACACACAAAATTTTGTGTACCACTCAGAAAGAAAAAAATGCTGCCAATTAATGGCAAGATGTCACAGTTTGAAGGATTCATCCAAATACCTGAGAGATTAAACTGTGAAGAGAACCTGTGTCTCAGAACAATGGAATACAATGTGAGCTTATGGTCGCTGGGTCACTGTAAGCTATATTTCCTACTGTGGGTCATGGCCGCCACAGTTTGAAAACCTTCATTCTTTGTGGTGGCGAAAGTGATGGGGTCTACACAGTGGCTGGAGCTACCAAGAGTGCCTGGTGTGACCAACTAATTAGTGTGCTCAGCCACAGGCAGTCTGGGCTACAAGGTGCCCTGTGACCCACCCTTTGGACAGTCATGCTCCAACAAGGCTCAAGACTGTCCCACCCCTTGCCAGGGCCAAGCATTAATGAAAGTACATGGTCTTTCAAGAATGTGACCTAAAGGTGTTCCTTTCTCAGCTTTATACAATACGGAGATGAGGTCCTGACCAGATAGCATCATGTAATTAATTGAGGTGTGTGGGAGAAAATCAACCAGGAATTATTATTTCCCAGGCAATAATCACAAGGCTTAGAGCTGGAGTCTGTAAAAGGTAACTGAGAGGTGAGCACAGGGTATTGCAAAGGAAATTCTGACTTCTGACAGGAAGGTTTGATGGATAGAAAGCAAGGGAATAAAAGCTTGTGACTATGGGTTCACATTTTACCTTGGTTTTTCAGTTTTGATTGATTGATTCATTAAACCAATATTTACAGAGCACCCAAGAAAATCAGACATTGTGCCAACACTGTTGGATATCATAAACAGCATGCCAGATCAGAACCGACTTCAGTGTCCCTGTTAGGGGTTCCTACCTTGTTTTCCCCCTTCTGCCTTCTCCAGAGCCACCCAGGGTCTTTCCAGGCTCCTTGCTGCAGGCTCATACCTGTGCCAGCTCCCAGACCACTTCTGACTAAGGCTGGGGGTGTTTCAGCGAGTCCTTTGGCCCTTGCCTAGTAGAGTTTGGCATGAAGTCCCAAGTTTCATTTTGTGGAAACTAGTTGGGAGCTGTCACTATTAGTGTCTTTCCTGTTGCCCCAAAAGCTCAAATTACAGTATTGCCTACTTCCTGCTTGATATATAATAGTTTAGGGACCATAAATAGTTTATGGCTCATGCTTAGGCTGACCAAATGTACTGTTTTAAATGGGACAGAAAACAAAGGTACTGTCCCATTTCAAATGGTACGTACGGTCAGCCTACTGACACCTTGAATTTAGCCCACTGAGACTAGGCTGACCATAAGTACCATTTGAAATGGGCCAACACCATTGTTTTCTGTTCTGTTTAAAATGGTACATCTGGTCACCCTCATGTTGTGAACCCCAATCACAGTAGATCTCTTAGGTTGCCCTTCCTAAGCTCTCGGTGCCCTCTAATAATAACCATAAATTTATTGGCCCTGTACCAAGATATAAGTACTATATGCATAATCTTCCTAGAGCTCACTTAGTCCTTCCCACAATCCTGTGTGATAGGGCCTGCTACATGCCCTTCTTACAGAGGAAGAGATTGAGGCTTAGTCTATCTCTTAACCAGTTCCTTTAACACATACCACTTAACTGGTGCTAATGGCATTTCTGGCAGGAACTCCTGACTGTCCTGCTCCATGGGCCCAACCAGGAAGGAACAAAGCTTTGGCAACTTAAAAGTTGGGGGTCGGGGTTCAGTCTTCCTATATCCTGGAGTGATTCCATTCAGCTGCAAAGAGAGGATCTTCTGGGATAGTGAAGTGGAGCACTCCCTGTACTACATGTGTGTACATATACAATTTGAGTATGAAGGGCAGTGGACAGAGAAATTGGAATACTAGTTCAAGTCCTAGGTCAGCCACAGACTTCTGGTAGCCTTGAGTGAGTCCTTGAACTTCCCTGGATTCAATTTCCTCATCTGTCAAAGCCCTAAGGCCCTTTCAGAATCAACATTCAGGAATCAGTGAAGACAGAGAATATTATTGTCCAGGAGTGTGAACATATGTGTGGAATAGAACAGAGCTTGTGTTGCATGCCAGGCATTGTACACGGGACAACATATGGCACGCTGATGTTCTGTGAAACAGCAAAGAGATTTTTCCCTCGACATCTTAAATCTGCTCAGAATTTCTCTCTGAGCCCTAGAAAGGTGCTGGGCAGAGGAACAGAAATCTCTACATGCTGAGCTGAAAATGAGGCTGGAGGAAGGGCGATCCAATGACAAATCCAGGAAGTCACTCTATTGGCCCAAGGGAAGAGATGTCTTATGGAGAGAGGAAAGGGTAAAGGATCATCTTTCCCTGCGGGGTATTAAACAGCCCAGCCTTATAGACAATTTCATCATCAAAGGCAGCTACTCCACAGCCTACAGAGGACCTTCTCTCCCCTGAGATCATGTTTTCTGCCATTCCTTTAACCAGGGGCAGAGCTTTTGTTTTCCACAAGTAGAGATTTCAGTGCAAGTGTAATGTGTAGCAAGCCCAGAATGGAACATGCCTTCTGCAAACTGCACTCCGTAAGAGGTTAGCCTTCCTGGAGCTGCCAGCCCCAGCAGCCGGAGCCTGAGTCTCACAGGCAGGTGAAGGCAGCAGTCTCTTCATAGGGCAGTACCTAGCGTGGCTCTGAGCCTAAGCAAGGCGCCTGTGGAGAAGGGCTGACTCAGCTCTCCAGAATGGGAACCAGGCGCGCTGGCTGTGTAGTGAACATGGACACGCACAGGTACAGTACGCCGGCACTACTCAGCGGGGCCCGTGAGGCCCGGCAGTGTCTCTTCACTAAGAACTTGGTGCAAACTCTTACAAGTGTAGCTGCTGGAAGAGTCTTGGTGCCAACTTGCTCTGTTTCCTTTTTGGGCTCTGCTGACCCCTGCGCACATCTCATGCCATCGACAGTCCCTCCCCCTGTAGGACTGGGTGTGTAATCCAGGTAGATCATAGCATGTTCTGTGGTTTCAAAGGAACAGTCTGACAACCAAATGTGTTTCCTATCTTGATGTGTCTTTTGATGAAACGCAAAAGGTGGGTGTGCATTCTTAATTCAAGGAAAGCCTCTTTAAAATCGCCTCATCCCTTGTTGCCCCTCTAAATAACCTGTTCTTGGATACCATGCACCCCCCACCCCCAAACTCTCTCCCTCAATCCTCAGCCCCCATGACAGTCAGGCTTTCTCTCCCCGCCTCTCTCTGTCCCTTGCTTCTCCATTATGTATTAGATCTAAAACCTCTCTGATTTCCTTTGCATTCTCTCCATTATTCCTTACCTGAAATCTCCACAAGAAAAAAAGATGAAGATATGATTTAGCAAGCAAAAACTATTCTCCTGTTGGAGGTGGGAGTAGCTCAGGAATACTGATACATAGGTCGTCTTTGTCCCCATTACAGTAGCTTCCTTCTGTCCAGCCCTTTGTTGCTATTTACAGACTAGCCTCCATCTCTGCTAATGCAATGGCTCAAAGGGCACTTTAAGTATAATAATTATCCATTGATTTTTTTCGGAGGCTTTTATTCCCTCCAATGAGCTCTGCCAAATGCTGGCTGCTGCCTCTATTTGCCAAACAAGAGGGAGCTTTGTTCTGTTTGGCTCTTCTCTGAACCTGCACTTTCTTTCCACTCTCAGCATGGGGCAAAGGAAAGATTTTTCCGCCACCCTTTGGGTGAGAACAGTCACTTCTTAATTGGGATGTGACTTGAAAATGGGTCTCCCGCTGGGAAGAAACAGGGATGCCTGGGCACTTCCTGCGCCTACCATTACTCAGCCCCCTCCCCCCCTAAGGAGACAGCTGCCTGGGGCAGTTCCTTCTTGGGGATTTCATGGTCAGCAATAAGTTGGCTACTCAGGGTAAGAGAGAGGGAACCTTTGGGCTTCAAATCACCTGATGGGTAGAGGACAAACTTCAGAGAATTTTCTTAGAACGTATTTTAAAAGAGGTAAAAGAATAAAAGGTTCACAAGGTGATGGGACCACGAGTTCCGGGAAAGGGCCCAGAAAAGGCTGCGGCTTTGAAGATAAACTGCCTGATTTCACAGTTTTACTGTGTAGACCGAGGAGAGGGAATGAAGTCAGAGCTTTGCTTGATCACTTTACTTAATAATGATTTTCACATGAAACGAGGCCCGTTGACCAAGTACTCCCACACGCATTACCTCATTTCTTGTGTCTTCAGCAGGCCGAGCCTTCTGAGGCGTCGTGAGGGGGGAGTCGGACTTCGCCCCCTGCGTGTCTGCCCGTGCCCCTGCGTGCCTGCCGGTGCCCCTGCCCCTGCGTCCCTGTCCGTGCCCCTGCCCCTGGGTACCTGCCCCTGCCCCTGCGTCCCTGCCCGTGCCCCTGCCCCTGCGTCCATGCCCGTGCCCCTGCCCCTGCCCATGCCCCTGTGTCCCTTCCCGTGCCCCTGCCCGTGCGTCCCTGCCCGTGCCCCTGCGTCCCTGCCCGTGCCCCTGCATCCCTGCCCGTGCCCCTGCCCCTGCGTCCCTGCCCGTGCCCGCTGCCACACAGCTCCACACCCCTTCCTCTGAGCACTACTCAGCAGCCTGCAGTCTGGGCTGGGTCCCCTCGGCGTGCTCCCGGGGCACCTATTCCTCACTGCCCTATCACTCTCAGACTCAGAGAACTGCCATTTTTCATTATCTTCATGTGGGACAAGGAAACAGAGAAGACAAGAAAGCAGTAAAAGGAGAATTATCGCATCCGTCACCACTGGGACAACTGGAGCTCGGTCCTGCTGGGAGACTCCGGGAAATGTGCCTCAAGTTTTTGTAACTGAGGGAAAAAGAAGCTGGGAAACACCTGCTAAGCACCCATCCATCCTGGGCTGAGCGCAGCTCCAGGGCTGCTCATCTTCTGGCACTTTTGGCTTGTTCTGCGCAGGGATGACGTGTGCTGGCACAGCTGGTGGGGGACAGAGGCAACCCCTGCACAGTCACTGTGGTTCTCAGTAAGCAGCCTGAGGAGGGAGGGGCACTGGCAGGGTTGGCTACCCCCACCTCCCCATTGAACTAGGACTCTTCAAGCACAGGCCCTAGGTCCCAACACTGTCCAGCATAAAGAAGTCTCGATAAATGCTGAATAAAGGTGGGTGTGGGCATGCCAACTAAGCATGCATGTATACGGGCAGTGTGTGTTGTAGTTCCACTCCTCCATCTAACACCCTTGGTTCTTTGGCAGATAACGTTCATCAATCAAAGCTTCTGAGTGGCGCTGACAGGAGTGGCTCTTAATAGCCACTAGTGTGAGAAGTAGGAAGATCACTTACCTGCCCAAACCCCTTTCATTGGAACCTGTGAACAAAGAAACCCGTCAGAAATATCTTCCCAGCTACTGCAGCGAAAAGTGTCTCCAACATGAGTCTTTCCTGAGCCCGAAGATCTCCTTCCCAGGCCCTTTTCCTCCTCCCTCCAAATCCACTCTTTGAATGTGGAAGTGACATCGGATGGGGGAGCCTTGGACATGGCCACAGTGGCTAGAGAGGACCAGATGCAAAAGAGAAAAGGAACGGGAGCAGAGCTATGGGATAGAGACCTAGGCACCGAGCTGATGCTGAGAAAGGGCGTGCCAGGTGCCAGCTTGTTGCTTTGGGAGGGGCGGTGGGGAACAGACAGACAGACAGACTGAGGATAGAAAAAACAATCAAAGGAAAACCTGCTCCGTGCAGCCCCAGGCAGCTTTTAATTGGTGGTCTCACTCCTGTTTCTGTGCATCATTTAGCCTCTAGTGCTCAGAACAAAAGGAGCTTTAAAAAGAGAAAGTTTGGGTAGGAACACAGAAGAGGAGAAGGGAGAGGAGGGGGAGCAGGGAGGAAGAGGGAGGAGGGCTGGGGAGGAGGAGGAAAAGGAGGAGAGGAGGGGGAGGAAGAGGTAGGGGAGGCAATAGAGAAAATAGGTGTCCAAGTTCAGAAAGGTCTGTGATCAGCCTGCCGGAGGCCCTGGGGTTACACCTGCCTTTTCTTTCTTTCTTTCAGAAGTGGAGAGAATTGGACAGGTGGTTGTGTGGGTGCGTGCGCATGCGTGTGCGTGCACCCATGTGTTGTGTTACTGCCATGCATGTGTAGCTTTGTGAGCATGGGGTTCGAGCAGCAATAGTGTGTTTGCGTTGGTCACTCAGGGCATTGGTGTACACATGTGAGTTCATATCAGTGTGTGTCTGTGTGCTGTGTGTGCATGTGGATCGAGGCACAGATCTTGAGACCTGTTTGCTCCCTAGAGAGAAGAATAGCAAATGAGTGATGTCTTCAGTTAGCATCCTCTTAGCTCCAGAACGCAGCCAGAAAGATGTTCCCACAACTCTGGGCTCTGAGAAGGAAACTGGGGAGGCCTTGTGGGAATGGAAGGAGGAGGGTAGGCATCTTCCCAAGCTTGTCTTTCTGAGTTTGTCACAGCTCCTGAACCAGGGTGGGTGGGTCCTGTTAGCTTTCTAGGACAAGGGGGTGGCCTAATATTGAGGATTGGGGCCAAATGGGGCCAGATGGCCTGACACATGGTAGTGTAATGAGAGGGACTGGAGACAGCCACCACCCCATGGCTCCTCATCCTACCTGGGGACATGAGGGCAGAGGGGAACGACAGAAGGCATAAGATAATTTGGTTTCTTTTTAATGGCCATTTCTTTTTCAAATCAAAGATATCTTTATAAACATTTTAGCATTTCACATGCACAACTTAAAACATGATATTCCCCCATGTTTCTGTGAGCATTTTGATGTCTTTCCCTCTACATATTTTCTTTGCATTATTAGCATTTCAGATATATGTTAATATGCATATATACACATAATGTATCTGCATGCATTCGCACATATACATATCATTATCACTTTTTATGAAGATTAAATAATACAATATGGTTCTGCAATTTGCTTGCTTCTCTAAATAACATTTTGTGAATGTCAGTCCCTATCGACTCAAATAAAATTGCATTAGTCACTGAAATGGCTCGATAACTATTTCTTTGTGTGGGTGGGCTCCAGCCAGTTAGTTCACACAGTATCTCCATGCAGAGCATTTCCACAGTTTTCTAAGTTTTGTGGTTGCAGTGAGCATGCTGTGGCTGCCCTTGTTGGTTCTTTCCATGAGATCGTGGACAGGAGATCCTGTTTCAGTGAGGACCTGCCAGGAAGTAAGGGCTAGAGAACGCTGAGTTTCCCCATTCTCAGTGTTTAGCTTCCCCCCTAATATGCAGGGCGATTTCTGGTTCTCTACCTCCAATGCCTTCTCTGTACAGAGAGATGCTAAAAATAAATTCACTTCCTCCTCATCACTCTGTTTATTAGACTGTCTTCCTTAAGGATTCTCAGCATATCCTTGGGGGTTTAAAAATACATGCTCCAACAATTCACTGGCAGAAAAGAAGATTAAGTGCTGCCTCCCACTTGAGGCTTTCATCAGTGCTGCCATGATGTACTAACACCCCCTAATGCAGACAGTTCTAAGGGAAATAGACCTGCCAGCCTGAGAGCAGAGTGATCTGGTTAGAGTCCCAGCTCCTCTGCCTCCCAGCTGGGAGACAGTGGTCAAGTGAGTTGTTCTAAACTCCGGTTTCTGGTTTCTAGAAATGAGGATAATAATACCTAGAGTGTTCAATGAAACAGTGAATTTAATTTAAAGCAATTAGCACCTCAGAGATGTGGCCAGTGGTCACTACACTAAATCTTAGCTACATTATTCTCACCACTGCCCTACTAATACAGCAACTGTGGGCAGTTCCCCCTAACCCCACTATAGTCTTCCTCATCTCCACAGAGGACATTACCATACACTCGGCTGTTGGATTTAGAAGCAGTGACTAGGAGATGGAGTCCTAGCCTTGGATGACAAGTACTCTCGTTTGTTTATAATGTTTACTTCTTTCCCTGCTTACTGCACGCTTATAATGGTTCTAATGTTACAGAAATTATGACTTGGAAAGTGTGAAATCCCCTATAATTCTCTGTACAAGATAAACACTTGGCATTTTCCAAAGTACATTTCTGTTTTCTTATTTGCCAGTTTATTGGCTGCCTCCCTCTTCCACGAAACCCAAGCTCCAGTGGCACAGGGTGATCAAAGCCTCCCTTTCTCCCCATATCCCGCCGCCAGCACTGCAGGGTGGCGTCTTGTAGGAATGTAGTGAGAGCATTTCAAAAGAATATGTGATCATTATTTAAAATGCCACTATTATTAATGACCTAGATGAAGGCAGCTGAACAGGGCAGGCCAGGGGAGGGTGGGGTCAGACACTAGTCAGTCCCAAAGGGGAGGGGTCGTCTGCCGGGCAGAAGCGATTGCCCCGAAGTCTGGAGGACGGGTAATAGGAAACAGTCCTACGACACTGTGGGCATGTGGACAGACACTCGGGGAAGCAGAAACTGTGACAGGCTTGTGAGGGTGAATCAAAAAGTCTGAGCACATGCAGGGAGGGGCATTGGTGAAGTCAACTCCAGCAGTCCCTTCTACCCGAAAGAAATGGGGTCCGTGTGACCTGGAGTTTTGGGTGCCAAGTCTTGGGTGGCATGGGCAGATGGTGTTCTGTTTTTGTCCTAAATGGTTCTTTGCCACTGTCCCTGACCTTTCTATGACCTGGCACCTCCTCCTGAGGAGGGAGGACCAATTCAACATTGTGTCCAGATGTCAGGGCTGACCCTACCAGGTGAGAAACTGGTCTCACACGAGCCTTCTCTGATCCTGGGGCAACACCCACGCAGTGGCCAGGAGAGCCATGGTGTACCCCTGGGACTTTATGGACTGGTGGCTTGATGCACCCCAGTGGCAAGGGAAGGGGTAACACCCTCTTTAATGGCTCCCAGAGGACTTCACCCTGGCCAGTCCTGGGAGAATCGAGCAGACATCATCAAGGAAACATCACTCAGTCTGATGCTGCTAAGGGGGCCCCCTAGGCTGGTGGCCACTGGGGGAGACAACATGGACCAGTGGTGATGCTGTCACTGCTGCTGCTCTTCCACAGTGAGACAGGGCCTCTGAGCCGCCCTTAATGGGGCTCAGATTCTCAAACTTCTGCTCATTCCCTGTGGCCTTGGGCAAGTGACCTGACCTCTCAGAACCCCATCAGTGAAGTGGGGACATTTTAAAAAGTTGCTTGAAGATTAAATTAGGTAATGTGTGGCCAATGCATCACCAATGTGGTTGACAGTGAAAGCAAGTGCAAAGAAATGGCAGCTGTTATTATCATCTGTGTAGTTGTTGCTGCAGGGTCAGAGACAAGCCTGGTAGCATAATACATAATAATGCTGAGGTGGGGGCAAAGGGTGGCCCAGCACTGTCCCTCACTCATCAGGAGGACAGCTTCCAGGCTCTCAGGGCTCTGGTCCAGGGCTGAGCTGAGGGATGGGGCATGATATTCTGATTGAGCTCCAAAATATGAAGCTTAGGACACTGTCCCAGTACTGTGCAGCCCTGGGCTGTGGCCTGTAGGGTTCCCCATCCTCCAGCTCCAAGTTTAATCAGAACCACACGAGAGCGTTATGCATTACTTCACCAACAGCAATGACAGTCATCAGCATTATTATGTAATAAGCTATTTTAATGTATCATATCATTATTGTAAGTAAAGTTATCTTTTTATTATAAATATTACCATACTTCAATGTATTAATCCATTACTTACCCTGCTCCATGTACCGGGTGAGGACTTTCCATATACTCCATCACTTTATCCTCACAAAATCTCTCCTTGCTAAGTATTATTACCATCCTTCAGATGAAAACATTGAGACTCAGAGAGGTCAAGTAATTTTCTCAAGGCCACACAACCAACAAGTGGCAGAGCCAGGAATCGAATCCAGTTCTCCCAACCCCATATTTGTAAGCTCTGTTTTGCCGTTGCCTCTTCTCCAGGACCTATATATTCAGCTTTGTTTGGAATCAGTAATACGACCTCTTCCCAGGTTTGTCCCCACTCCTGAATCAGAGAACCCAGCCTTGGGAAGGACAGCAAGATCAACAAGTCCTGCACCATTCCCTGCATCTTGCTCACCTGATATTTGAAAATGGTGATCAAGTCCCCACAGGACAGCAGCCTTCCTCATTTGAGTAGAACAGAGAAGCCTCTGGGTGAACAGGTTGCACCATGGAAGGAGAGTCTCAGGGCTCCAGAGTTCAGTCCCTCCTGAGATCTCAGGCCCTGGCTGCCTCTGCCTCCTCCATGCCCCACCCAGTGGATGCTACCCTGCACCCAGTGCCTTGTTTTCTCTGTCCACACTACAGTTGTAGTCCTGAGCATGCTGCAGGCATGGCCCCACTCTGGTTCCCAACAGCCCTTGGCAGTGGATACCATTCTCATCCCTATTTTACTGGTGAAGAAAATGAGTCACAAAGCAGTCAGAGCCAGCCGGCCTCACACCTGGACAGGTCTCCCTGGAAAGCTCAAGAGCCTTCTCTCCGTTTACAGTCCAGTTCAGTCGTTTTCCCTGTTTAGAACAAGTGAGACAGCCTGGATTCAAAACCCACCCTCACTCCCTCACCCTCCGTGCCAAGCCCTAAAAACTCCATGCTAAACGCTGAAGGAGAGCACAAAGGAATATTACAGAAAATAATTGGTTCTCAAAGCATAGATTCTGATCCTTCAGCAATTACTGTCTTGACCCAAGGCCCTGGCACCGCTTCCCCCATGTGCTGCCTGGCCTTAGGCCTCGGGCTCCTCCGTCCTGCCACCAGCTGGCAGTGCCGTCTTGGGCTCTGTCCACAGAAGCTGGGCAAGCTCCCAGCGCTCTCAACGCCCTGTTCTCCAGGTTCATTCCAGTCTAGGGGTATGCTTCCTCCAGGCGTGTCCACTCCTTCATTCAACAAATAGGTATTAGCAGATAAGGCTTTAATGGATGGTCTCCCCCTGTCAGTGGTGTTAGACCTTCCACATCAGCCCTTGCTTTTAAATGCATTATCTATCGTGCCTACCAGCTACCACGTCATTTTACCCAGTAAATGTTAGTTGTTGCTACTTTTTGTCATCATCATCTTAAGTAGCATCATCATCACCTCCCTCCTTCTACAGCCAGTGCTGATATTAGCACAACCCAAAAGTTGTCACATAATCAGCATCAGCCTCCTAACCTATCAATGTTTTACAGATATTTTATAAAAACAGGGTAGCCTTCTACTTTCCATCAGACGCCTCCAATTAAGAGAGCTGTACATTCATCTGGGAATTAATTAGAAACTCCCCACTGAGGGAAGTGTCTCCCCTTCAGAATCTCCTCAGTGCCTCCTAATTTCAAGCTGAGTTATTCTTCTCTAATAGGGGATCCAGGGAGACTCCAGATCTTAACCAAACTAAAAAGTGGGTGAAAAGCTGGCAGAGAGCAGGAAGGAATGCCGGACAAGGACTGGGGATCATTCTTCAGCTGCAGATGCTGGTGTCTGGGGTAGGAACAGGTGGGCCAGGGCCAGGAGGGCCAATGTACTGGGTCTAACCAAAATAGCAGACACGAGTGCAGTTCAGACAGGTTGACGACACAGGGCCCGATCCAGGGGGCGGGATCATTAGGAGGGCAGGAGAAGACAGCTGCAACTTCTGGGAGGTCATCCGGTCCGCAGTAGCCCCATCCAGCAGATGAGAGGGTGTTGGGTGGGGAGAAGCCTGATTTTAGGCCTGCTTCTCCCACATGCCCAGATGGGGTGCCAGGTGGGGCAATACAGTATCAGGAGCTGGGGATGCACATGGTATCAGAACACCTTGAGTTCAGACCCAGCCTGGTCTCTTGTTGGAAGGGAAAGTTAGTGTTGATAAATTCCTTAGTCTCTTTTGATTCAAGTTTTTCCTTCTATTAAATGGAGTCCATAATTCTATCAATCTCAGAGGGCTGTTACAGGGATTCAGTATAATAAGGAATGTTGACAGTACTTAATACTGTACCTATCAGGCCTGGGTACAGGCTTAAACATCAACAGAAGTGGTTAATATCCTAGGCCAAGGGTGCAAACATGAACAGAACATAGTTCCCTACCCTCAGCAAGCCAGTAGACAGGGACCCCTCTCCAGTAGGAAGCGATAGAGCATGGGAGAGTGGGAGCTGAATAAGGGTAGGTCCCCACAGAAAGGACTGGGCAGGCCCCAGGGTCAGTGTGAGTGAGGGGTCTCAGGAAGAGATTTGCCTTCTTTGGCCCCAAGTAGGGTTGTCCAAGCCACGTGTACAGGTGTGCTCACAGCTCGGGAGACCTCTGCCCACATCTGAGCTGGAGATGGGACATGGGAACTAGCTTGCTTGATGCTGAGTGTGAAGCAGATAAGGCCATTAGAGCCGTCTTCGCCGCTGAGACAGAACGGCTTGGCTATCTCCCAGTGAACCCAAGCCATAGCCATGAAAAATAGTGACTTTTCAGATAAAAAAGACAAACCATGTTGAACAAACCCACCTCCAGTAGCTGACAGCTAATTGGCTTGTATCTGATCAAACCCACTGAATTTTCTGGGAATCAGGAAGCACTGACCAGAGCTTGACCTTCCGGGGTTGAGGGGACCTCCCCAGGGTTCCTGGAGCCTGGCACTCCCATCTGCCCCCACACTGTCCCAGGCCTGTGTGTCCTTCCTGCTGGGGAGATGAAATGTGTCATCCGCAGAAGGTGCAGGCATTTCTTTCCTCTTCAGGCAAGTCACAGACCTGGCCCTGTGGCACTGTATGTCATGTATTCATTCGGGAACCATTTATTTAGTGGCTTCTGT
This sequence comes from Lyroderma lyra, assembly GCA_004026885.1. NCBI lineage: Eukaryota > Metazoa > Chordata > Mammalia > Chiroptera > Megadermatidae > Lyroderma > Lyroderma lyra. Next base: position 15,947 of record PVJL010009039.1, on the reverse strand, counting down.
GTGCTGGGCCTCAAAGAGGAGTAGATACAGTTCCCTCACCTCTGTCTTCACAGTCTAATATTGAAGGTGAAATGTCAAGGGACATTTATAGCACAGGGTGGCAGGATGGAGGTTTGTACCCAGTGAAATGGCAGTGCCAGGGAAGGCAAGCCTGTGCCTCTTTGGGGAAATCAGGGAATCCTTAACTGACCCCTGGAGGGTGTGCAGGCTTATTCTAACGGACAGGCCAGGAGGGCATTCCAGGAAGGGAGTGCAGCCTGTTCAAAGATGCAGAGGTGTGTGTGTGAGAACAGTCTTATTCAAGAATGTGCCAACCCTTCCCAGTGGCTAGAGCCTGAGGTGTGTCTGTGCGTGTGCTGTTGTTGGGGGCAGTGAGGGCCAGAAATGAGGCTGGACTGGTGTGGAGTGTCCTGGGTGTGAAGCACCCAGTGCACAGGGCTAAGGAGGAGGTTGCATTCTTATTCTGAAGGTGATGCTGAAGAATTTGCACAAAGGAGTCACGTGGTCAGAATTGCATGGAGTGGAGGAGGGCAAAGGCTTGGGTCTGGACAGTCAGGGAGCTGCTGCAATGCTGCATGTGATACCGAGGATGATAAACCAGGGACATTGTGGAGGGAATAGAGGGAGCGGGTAGACAGTTGTTTGGAAGGCAGGATCAATGGGCTGTGTAATTGATTGGATGTCAGGAGAGCTAGGGAGAGGGAAGCTTTGAGGGTGACTGACACCAGGCATAATGACATGGAAGGACTGAACGGGACATGTGCATGATGGCATGACATTACTCCACTCGGGCGCAGCTCCAGTCAGGGCAGCCCCTGCCTCCGGCACCATCCCTAAAGTGTGGTGGCCCACTAGCTGTGGGGCTCCCAGAGGGTTTTAGGTGGTACACTGAAGAGCACACTTTTAAAAGAGTGATTATTTATTTTTATGTTTATTAGCACCGTTATTAATAGCCCATCAAACCCATGGCTTTGCGGACATTATTGCTTAGGGCAAAATTTAAATTTCACAAAACTAGTCTGCTCAAATTAAAAATAAATATTGTGATATATGAGATACTTGGATAAGAATAATAAAGTGCTAAAGAAATGAAAGCTTGAGAGGCCTGGATTAAAGGGCAAAGGGCACGTGCACGTCTTCCCATGGCGCTCACCTTTTCTTCCCATACTTACCAACCACTTTCAACTATCAGCCAACCTTAAAAATGTATCTACGCATAATTTTATCCAATGTTTAGCTTTGGCTTATGAAGGCCTTTGCACTCGTACCCCCAGATCTCACTTATGGCTCAGAACCCAGTTCAGAGACAGTTATTCATGAAACATCCCCAAGCTAAGAAATATAGATTCTCCCCTCTCTCCAGCTGGCTGTGAGCTCGTCCTCCTCCCAACCCCCATGGCAGGTTTTTCAATTGTATCCTTTGTAGCACGTTGTTATTTCAATTGTATACTCTCTGAAAGTGGATGCTAGGCCTTTTTTATATCTTTGATGTTTAGAGATGTTCAAAAATTTGATGTAATAATCCCATAGGCCCATGTTTTCATTTCCCTTCTGTATTACAGTTATATGTTGCTGTGTTGCAAATGATCCCCCAATTTAGATGCTTAAAACAATAGACATTTATTGTTCATGATTTTTGTGGGTCAGGAGTCAGGGAGCAGCTTAGGTGGGTGGTTCTGGCCCAAGGTGTGTCATGAGGTAGTAGTCAGGCTATTGACTGGGGCTGCAGTCAACTGAAGGCTCATAATACACATGTAAACTCACTCCTATGGTCATTGGAAAGCCTTAGTCCTTCACTGGCTGTTAGGTGGACACCTCAATTTGTTGCCATGTGAGCCTGTCCATAGGATGACTTTGCATTATAGAGCTGGCATCCCCCAGAGCAAGAGCCTGAGCAAGACGAGAGGGTGGAGGAGGGAAGAGGAGGGGAGGGGAGCAGAGGAGAGCAGCAATGTCCTTTATAACCTAAAGTCAGAAAGTGACACACCATAACTTCTCTTGTATTCCACTGGTCATGCAGATAGATCCTGGTGCAGTGTGGGAAGGGTCTACACTAGGGTGTGAATATCAGAGTGCCGGGCTCATTGGGAGTCACGTTGGAGGCTGGCTACCATACCTTCTCACAATATATTCTTTGAAGATAGGTCTTGGATTGTGTCAATTTTATAGTACCTACCTTAGTTCTTAGCATATGTAAAGTTCTTAGTAAAAGTAAATGGATGGATGGATAGTTGGATGGTCAGGCTAGTGGACAGATGGATGATGAATGGATAGATGGAGATTGATGGACAGCTGAGTGGGTGGATAGATGGATGATTGGATGGATGAATTAATGGATGAAAATGACCTCCTTTTGACTTCTTAAATGCTGGGCACTATGGTAAGCAACCGTATTCATTGTTTAATCTTTGATTCAAAGAATTTAAGGTCTAGATCAACCATTAGTGCCCCACCTCCACAGATAAATATATCAGAGGCTAAAGAGATGATGTGAGTTGCTAAAGATCAAATAATTGCTTAGTAACAGAACCAGGACTCAAACCTGAGGCTACCCTTACAATGCCTCTTCTCCATCACCAACGTGAGAGGTACTGTGTATGCTTGCTCCAGAATTCTTGCCCATGCCTGATCTAAGAGGAGGTCTCAGATGAAGGTAGGGAGAAAACATGACTTAGTCAAGTTCAAGACCAGCTGGACTTCACTGACACAGGTACCATCGCTGCTTTGCCCTTTATACTTGTCTACTTCTAGTCAATCTGTGCATCTGTCATCTGACCAGACTCCAAACCCTGACTGTGTCACCTCACTGCAGACATGGCTATTCACCACCATTCCTTCCCAGCATGCCCAAGTGTGCTTTGCTACTTCTGTGCAGCTGTCTCCAAACCTACTACTTGTCAAGCTGGGACTTTGTTAAATGGACATTTTCCTCTGCTGATACATCCCTGTGGATGCACCATAAATGCTGACATTTCTCCAAAGCAGGATGTTTTTGAAAAAAAATTTTAGATGAATGCCAGGCCAGGCCGCATGAAATGTCATGGTGACTTTCCAAAGAGACCTGCTAGGAGTTAGAATGAGTAAAAATAGCCACTGCTTGGTACAGATGTGAACAGAGTAAAGATCACAGAGAGAAGAGTTTATTTGTTTTTAAAATAATTATTTCTAAGTGATTCTGGGCTTGAGGCATGTGTCAGACTGGCAGGCAGGGAGTGTGAGGTCTATGTCTGATGCCAGAGGAAGAAGGCAGAGAGGAAGATGACAGATGGGACGGTGGGAGGCACAGAGCCTCAGATTCCAGCCCCCCAGAACACTCTGTAGAGTTGGTAACATCCACCTGGAGAAGAGAAAGAGGGGGAGGAATGGACTTAGGGACTGTTACACATGTGCCTGCATACAGAGAAGTGCCAGGAGACACTTAGCGTTCCACTAAGAGAAACCATGAGGACCAGGGACAGCTGTGAACTCTGGGTTGGACGTATTTCCTTCCCCACCTTAAGATATTACAAGAGGCATCCTGGGTGAGCACATAGGGCTGGAGTTCTGGGAGCCGGCCCCATGGTCCTCATGTGTCCGAAATGTAACCTGAGAAGGTTATTTCTCAAAGCTTAAATTGCCTTCATCTGCAAAAAGGAGAGAGTTCCTATCCTTAAGCTTGTTGTGAGGCCTCATTCAACAAAGAAACCAGGTGCTCACCAGGTACCTGCTACTCGGTAGGCACTAAATAAATGTCTAAATGAATAATGCTAGCAATGAACTACAAATGCGAGGGGCCCCAACTTCTCTTGTGTTTAATTTTTGGAAAGGAAAACCCCACTCTCATTAGAGCCGATAACTTAGTTAAACTGGTTGTGGTCTCCATGGGTTTGTTAATGTGAAAACATGACATCGTTTGACAATTTTCAGTTTGTGTTGACAATGTGGTCAGCATGTGTGGAGCCACATTTGGAAGGAAGGAAGGAAGCAAGCAAATATTTTCTGAATGTCTGCTATTTGCCAGATACTGTATTAAGGGTTTTCATTACATTGTTATTTTATTTCATTTTAAGACTACTCTATGAAGTAAATACCATCCCACCTTTTTCTTTCTATTGTTTTAAACAAGTAAGGGGCCTAAAACGTCAGAGAGGTAAAGACATTTGCCCAAAGTCACACAACTTAATTGTTATTTTTGACTCCGGACTGACAGCAAAACTCATCTTCTTTCTACTGAAAAATGTTGCCGGTACATGATAGAAAGGTTGAATTCAGCCACATTTTACACTCAGTTTTCAAACTGCTTCTCTCTCTCTCTCTCTCTCTCTCTCTCTCTTTCTCTCTCTCTCTCTCCTTATTTACTTCTTTTTTCTTAGCTGTAATTAATCTGTTTATTTCATGGAAAACCATGACTCAACCTAAAGGCCCAGTCCTAAAAGAAGTTTCATTATACTTTCCTTTGCCTCCACTTCTCCATTTGGAAGAATTCTATTTCATCCTCCAAGGCTTAGCTCAAATGTCAACTGCTCCACATGGCTTTTCAGTAATCCCTCAGGCAAGGGAGAGATGCTCTCCTCCATTCTTTGCGCACACTGCCTTCAGTGACAATGCCTTTTATTTATCCTTTTGTTTCGGACACCTTACATGGTCTCAGGCACCTAGTTGGTGCTAGAGGAATATTTACTGAAGTAAGGAAGGAAAGGAAATGCTTCAGAAACAATAAGATTTATGGCAGTAGTGACAGTGATCCTAATGCCAACAGCCAGCATTTATTGAGACACATGATAGCCCAAGCTCTGTTCGGGGTGCTTAACACAGATCATCATCTCATATAATGCTCACAGTAACCCCATGGTAGCACTATTAGCATCCTGACTTAATGGGTTGCATTCATACAGCTAATTAGTAGATTTTTACAGTCACGCAGCTAATTAGTAGATTTGTAGTAGAAGTTTCAGAAGATAAATCTAAAAGATTTAGAAGAGAGCTTGTAGTGGATGATCTAATTAGTAAAAGAAATTAGAAGAAGTTTAAATCCTAGCAGACTGGTGACAGAGCCTTTGAGCAACCACATCTCTGTGCTCCTCAGAGAATAGCAGGGAAGAACCAGGCCCTGAGTCTGACACAGTGGCCCCAAAGCACAGCTCTGCCAGGTGTCAGCTGTGTTAGCTTCCTTATCTGCACAGGGAGCCAACCCCACCTGCCCTGAAGGATCGTGGAGAGGATGACATGCTTTTGAGAGGAACCAGCACATACTGAGCGTTCTCCAGTTCCTCCTCAACAGACCTCCCACACTTGCTGCTTCTCGCAACTCCTCATCCATGTGGGCAAGAGGGAAGAGGGCTCTGCCTTCATTATTTGCAGCATTCCATTCATTTATTTATCTAATAAATATTTATGAATCAGCTACTATATTATGTACCAGGCACTACTGTGGGTGCTGGAGGGTACAGTGGTAAACTAAACAAAGTCCTCGCTCTTGCAGCACTTACATTGTTATATTACTTAGGTAACTGTTACAGCTAGGAAACAAACACACAATCAAGCTCAGACCAAAAGGGTATAAGGACACTGTACAGGCCTACCTCTGAGATATTGTGTGTTCGGTACCAGACCACCGCAATAAAGCGAGTCGTAATCGTTTTGCTGGTGGAGGGTGTTACCTTCAGTTTTTAAAAAATGCAACATCTGTGAAGTGCAATAAAGTGAAGTGCAATAACAGGAGAGATGCCTGTAATGGGGGTGGCTGAAGCGATGCTCCATTCAAGAAGGGCTCTGAGACAAGTGGGATTTTAACTCAGCCCTGAATGAGAGCATCTAGCTAGCCGTGGGAAGATCTGCAGAGAGAGCCTTCCCGGAAGAGGGAGCAGCAAGGCTAAAGACCTGAGGCAGGGTGACTGTATGTGCTCCAAGGAAAGCAAGAGGGCCAGTGTGGCTCGTGAGTGGTGGTAAAAGGGGATGGGCTCACAGAGGCTGGAAAGCTGGGGAAGCCAGGCATGCAGGGCCTTGGAGACCCTGGAATAGCCATGGGTTTGATTCGAGGTGATAATTAAGTGAAGGAGCAATTGAACTGAGCTCTACAGCTTGACTCCATTCAAATGGATGTCCATAAAAATCACCTTACCTACCTTGTAAGAAACAAGAAAGCTGCAGAAGCAACCATAACCTTAAAAATGTTTTCTGAGATATGTAAAAATCAGTGTCTCTACCAAAAAGTAGCAAAGTTGCTAATTTTATGGGAAAGCTCAAAAATAAGGATGATTTCATTTCCCACAGGCTGTCACTGGATTCCATTCGAGACTTTACTAGCTTCAAAGAACACCACACGAAACGAAATCAAACCCCTATGGTTAATGCAGACAAGCAGATCTTCCTGACAGGAGATTTTGACATTGTACACAGAAGTCCCTCACAAATCGCCAAAGTTTATAACCATAGTTGAAATGAAGCAGAGACCGGGAAGAATTCTGCCACTAACTATGTTCTATGGTGGCCAAATGAGCTGATCATCTCTTTGGCTACATTAATAGCGGTTTAGTATGAAAAACACAGGAAGTGATGTTTTCCCTTCTACCCCTCTCAGATTCAACCCTACTTAGACACTTCCAGTACCCCACAAGTTGTTTAGTTTTTCGGACAAACTAAATTAGGTATTGCACTTGTATAGTTTTAACAAATGTTTTCAAAATTCCACTGAAATTTTCCTTTTGGGAGATTTTAAAGTAGATTAGAAGAACATTCTCCTTCCATGTTTTTTTGTTTTTGTTTTTTGGCTATATAAGTATAAAAACTTTATAGGGGAAGCATCATTTTTTGGCACTAAAATCACATCACAATGGCAACATTTCCAAACATCCACTTTCCAAATGCTCTTTCCATAGCATGACATTTTTTTGAGACTCAATTGCTCTCTTACGTGTTGTTAAAATGTCACCTCTACCTTAAAGGAACAGATTAAGTGTGCATTTTTTTTTTCAGAAAATATCTGCTAGGGAGTACACTCCTGACTGCCATTGTCATTACAGAAATGGTTGTCAAAGTTGGAATGCTTGTCTTTTTCAAAAGAATAACACACAGCTGGACTTTAAGTTTCTCACCTGCTTTAAGTAATCACTGTGACACAGTCAGAGGACCTCTGAGCTACAGATGTTACAGCCACCTCCTCATTACAAAGCATCCCAATGATTGACTGCTTGTCTAAGCTCCTGTTTTCGAGAATGTAACCATATTGATGGCATCTGGGGCCTTTTGCTTATTGTCTGCTTCCATTTCTTAATGCCTGTGAGTAAATCAGTGGATGCATTTCATACAATATTCTCCCTCTAATCTTATCCCTGAGTTATTATTTATTGTAGTCAAAGTAACCCCTATATCAGAGGTTACATTTCCAGCTTGTCCTCTCCAAATATTATGTTTTATGGAAGAAGTAATTTATTATTGAGAATATCACTGTACTGGTACATCATTTTTAGGAGCTTAAGGAAGTAGCTCTTCATATGCTGAAATTGAGTTAGTATTTGAAATTATTATTGAGTACAAATAAAAAATTGTTATTGAAATTATTAAGGTCAACTCACAATAATTATTGAAGTTATTCTTTAAACTGAATCTAAACAACAAATATTGTTACAGATAAGTTCAACTCATCTTACTTTCATTCAAGTATGTAGCAGATCTCCTGCCCTGTATGCAGATCTTCCTCACAGGTTATCAATTAGCTGTTCATGACTGAGCTTTCTTTTTTAAGAAAATAATGAGTAAATTTATTGACATTTCAGGCACCAATAGGAAAGTATTGTGATTACAGAATTCTTAAGATCCATAAAATCATAACATGATATATTGATAGCATGGCATAACATAACCATAACAAACTTTCAAACATTAATGGGCACCAGTGTCTCCTGGAGGGCTTCTTTTTTCTTGCGGTAACATACACATAACATAAAACTTATCATCTAACCATTTTCAAGTGTACAGTTCAGTGACATTAAGTACTTTCACGTTGTTGTGTAACCATCACCACTGTCCATCTCCAGAACTTTTTCATCTTCCCAAACTGAAACTCTGTGCTCATTAAACACTAACCCTTTAGGTATATCCTCTACCACAGATGAGCCTGGAATGAGCTGCTGGGACCGACACTTGGCTCCATCAGGGGGTTGCAAAGTTGGTTGAAAACAAGGAGAATTAAATAACCACCTGGGTATGAATCACAGTCCATTATGGTACAGTACAGGGCCTGGGTGGGGCAGTGGCCGGAACTCCTGGAGGTGAGTAATGAGTTATGATTCCCATACAATCAGCTGTGGGCTCACTAGGAGACGCTAGTCTCTCATGAGTAACATGAGAATATATTTGCTCAAAAATAGTAATTCCCTTTTTGTGGAAATATCAGCACATTTTAAAACATACTTTTGCATCCATCAGCCCCTTTAACTGTCACAACTATCTTGTGAAGTAAGCAGAACAAACATTGTGTGTCCTGGTTTGTAGATGAGAAAAGTAAATGGCTTTTGCAGTCATGTGGATTGTCAGCAGCGGAAGTGGAATTTAAACAGGAATTTAAATTATAAGTGCGTGCGAGGTGATACTCTTTACTACTTTGTAGGGACTAGCTGATATATTTGTCAATGTTAGGTCAGGAAATAGAAGCTACTTTAAGTGTTTTAAATAGGAATGTATTTAATACAGGGAACTAGAGGCTTATACAACACTGCTGGCAATGAGAGAGTGGTCAGGGAGTACTGCTGTATTTCAGAAAATGTGAAAATGTAAAAGTCACAAGGAAGCTACTGCATATCTCAGTGCCTGTAGAGGGATGTCCAACAGCCCCTGGTCCAACCCCATCTCCTGCTTGCAGGAGGCCACATGGTGCCCACACTGCTGGTGCTGGAGAATTGTATCTTCTTGTCTTCCATCTCACGCAAAGGACCTCTCCTTGGCAGTGGCTCCCTGATCCCTGCTAGCAAGTGTGTCTGGGAAATGTCGTTTCCAGGCTTCCAGCTCCTGAAATTCAGGGATTGCTTAGAAAGGCAGGGATGATGATATTAACAGATAATAGCATCCAGCGTATGCAGTTATTACTGAGAATCACAGCTGAAATGAAGAGAGTAAAAGTCAGTAACCTGGGTTGTAAATCCCAGATATAGATTTCTTTTTCTTGTCTCCTCCCACACACTTGACTGAGGATCAATCGTCTTTCCCTCTTGGAGACCTAGTGAGAAAGACAGGAGGAATTCAGTGCCCACCCAAAAGGGAAATCAATGAGGAAGCAAAGGGCGAATTCCATAATAAATAGATGAAAAGTTGATGGGGCAGAGGGGCGAGTGGAGACCTGAGCCAGCCCCAGGTAAGAGGCGGGGTACAGTTGCAAGAAGAGGCACAGGCTGTTGGTGGGGTGGACGAGAGTGTTCATTCCTGCTTCACTACCCCTGACTCTGTGACCGTGCCTTCTGAGTACGGGTTTCTTTAATTGCAAAAAGAGTACACTGATATGTATATTTTACGGTTCCTGGGAGCACTTAGCACAGTGTCTACCTGGCACATAGGATGACGTGCTCAGTAAACATTAGGTATTATTAGAATGAGCCCAAGGAGTCACACTGGCCACTAAGGTCTTCCTTTTAGAGTGACAGAACTCATGCTGCCTGGCGATTTCTCTACTGCAGAACCTCAAGCTGGTACTGGACCCAGAGTTTTAACAAGTAGTGCTTAAACCTCATGATTTCTGCTGTTACTATTTTTCTTACTATTATTATTTTACAGTGAAATAGGGCCTGTTATAGTCACATGTGCTTTCCTTTCTCTTATTATTTTTTTGTAATTTTAGAACTCCCCTGTGACAGTGCTGGTATTCTCCGCGTCTTGCAGACAAGGGGCCCAAAACCCTGGGAAGTGAAATGACCAGCAGAGCCTGAGTTCTGAGCAGCAGCTCCAGATTGGCTGCAGATGGTTATAGCTCTGTTTTATACACGATGAGTCTCAAAGGTCCACAGTAATCACCCTGCCACTACCCGTCAGCAGCAGGACTATTTGTTGATGACCTTGACTTGCAGTTCTGTCCTCAGACTCCTCCCCTCTCCTCCCCCTTTCCTCCACGGTTCTCTCTGGTCTTGAAGTTCCTGACAAAACTCACTTTAGTATGTACTATGGTTGCCTTTATGATGTATTTAGCCACCTCTGTCCAGTTATCCCTAGACAAAGAATAAAGAAAACTTTATTCTATATTCTGCCTCTGGTTTTGGTGTCTGTGTAACCGTGAACAAAGTCCTCAACCTCTCTTAGCGTGGGTTTCCCCACCTGGAATGGAGCGATATGACCCATGTGACTATGTAGAGATGCCTGGCTTAGTGCCTGCCACATAGTAAGCACTGGGCACACAGGGCTTCCCCTTCCCTTCCACTCTGGATGCTTCACTGGCCTATTGCTTCTCTCTCTCTCTCTGTCCCTGGCAGTTTCAACACTGCCCTTCACCTTCAAGCTGCTGCTCCCAACATCCTTCAACACTGATGCCCCTGAATATAACTAAGATAAAATAAAGACGTTCTGGAGGCATCTAACCACTAATGGAGCCTTGACATTTTCAAATGGAAATCCAGGATGCAAAATCCTATTTTTGTTTTATATCAATCGAAAGTTAAGGTATTGACCCAGGGTCTTGGTTAAGCTGGGGACACAGGGCCCAGAGTGGGGACTGCTTCTCACGGCAGAAGGAGATGCTTCTGATCTAAGACCCCGCAGGGCTCTGTGGTCCTCCCCACATGTCACCTCCTTCACCCCACTCTGAGTCCCCCCACTTCCATTTGAGTTCTCATCCTAGAGAGTATAAGGTTTGGTGGTCAATGGCCGGTATTTCCATCTGAGCTCTGATCATCACTATCTAACAGTACATGTAGCCTTGAATAAGACTGTTAGGTTGCCTGGGTGGACCTCAGTTTCCCCATCATAGTTTTCCCCATAGAGACCCTAATAAAATCAACTGCTGGGTTCTAATACATTGCTAACCAAAATGAACAATGGAGGTGGTTGAGCATTGCTGTGGGTCCCGACCTCTCTTTGTAAGACCTACTAGGAGGTCAGTGTTGTAAAACCTGATTCACAGGGAAGGAGCTCCTTACACAGAGATAGCGCACCTTGCCTGAGGGTACACAGCTGAGCAGTGGCAGAGCCAGAGTGGACACAAACAACCGTTCTCTTCCTACTGGACCACACCGACTCCCTCAACGTTGTTTATTTCCTTATTCAGCAAATGCTTCTATAAAGCTCAGTACATGCTAGGTGCTCTTCTAGTTACTTTACAAATACTAACTCATGTAGTCACCATGCATTATGAGGTAGGTCCTGTACTAGTGTTATCCCCATTTTATAGATGAGGAAACGGAGACGCAGGAAGTGAAGTGACTTGCCCAAGCCACAGTAGTAGTGTAGTCAGCATTGACACCCAGGGAGTCTGGCTCCAGAGTTCAAGCTTGTAAGCACTAAGCTACATCACATGCTGCTATGGCAGTATGGGTATGGCTGGCTTTCGCAATGGAAGACACTGGTGGCCCGTGGGTCTTAAATTCAGCCCCACTCCTGCTCTTTGCATCAGAGGCCCCGCCTTGGCTATAGCTGGTACCTGCTCTCCCCTGCCCCCAAGTCCTTTCTCATTTGGAAGGAGACAGAAGCAGGATCTCTTGGACCCAGAAAACACAAGGTTGGGATGGGAACCTGAGGCAACCCCAATGTCTGCACAACACAGACGCCTTGGCTGAAGCAGTCCTGCCACAGTCAGTGCTGACAGCTGGTGGTAACAGGCTCTCGGGGCCGAGACCTGCTAATGTATTTTGTTGCTTTGAAGAGTGCCTCCAATTACATGTACTGGTCAAGGCCATGGTTTAAAGCGTGTCGCAGTGTACACTACTAATCTCTTCTGTAAACTCAGGCAGTACAGGTTAGGGGAACACTAGGGGTGGAAGGGAATCTCTGAGAGCACGGCTTGTGACCCCATCCCCACCCTTGCACCCTCTGGAATCTTGACTGTAGGATTGCAGGGAGTGACTTAGCCAAGGCTACGTCCCCAGGGAAAGGCAACGTTCCAAGGCTAAAGAATTTGCACTTGGTTTCATTGTTATTTTAAAGGCGTTCTCCTTAATCCCTGCAAATCAGAAAGATGAAGGCTCAGGGAGATCTTTTGGTTGGTTTTCAGATGTGAGGATATGTATGTACTGATCAGTACTTACACCCTCTCACCCACCCTGTGTCCTTAAGCAAGGCTCTGAGGAACTCAGTGAAATTAGGGGACTTCAAGTTCTTTGTGATGTTGGGACCAAGACTTTATTCATAGTGGAAGCCCCTTGAGTGAACCTCAGAGACTTCCATTTTCAAAGGTTTATCATGCAAGTATCCTGGTTTTTGCTCCATTCCATGTCAGTGCTGCTTTTCTTCTGAAATTATTTTCCTTTTTAAAATGGTCTATTGAATCATATATTTGAGGAGAATAAGCTTAGTAGATTTTTAAAAATAATAACATCAGCTTGGGTGAAAGAGCAAGGAAATCAAGTATGCACATATACTGCTGACACAAATGCAAGTTGTCACAGTTTTCATGGAAGAATTTGGCAACGCACATCAAAAGCTTTAAAATTTACTGTATTGTTAGATGTACGATTCCTATAGCTAGAAGTAGCCACAACGTTTTACATACAAGGTTGATTATTGCAACATTATTTAGGATGGCAAGGCTAGAAAAATCTCAAATGTTCAGCAGAAAGGGATTTAGATAAATAAATTATGGTATATGCATGTAAGAGAAAACAATCTTCAGTAATATTAAATAAGAATACATATAGCTCTGACTATTTGCTGGCTTAACTTAGAATTAGTGCATTTAACATGCACAACAACCCTATGAGGTTGATGCTATTATTATGTCCATTTTACAGATGACAAAATTGAGACCCTGAGAATGAAAGTGACTTGCCCTAGTCCCACAGCTGGTAAGTGGTGAACTTGAGATATAAAGCCCGGCTGTCTGGCTCAGCAGCCCACACTGTTTGCCACCATGTTGCACTGCCTCTGGGGGGACATGAAATGATTTTGGTAGATGTGTGTGTGTGTGTGTGTGTGTGTGTGTGTGTGTGTGTGTGTGTGGTGCGTATAAAAGGACTAGAAATCTATGCATCAACACTAGATGGTGGGACTGCAAAACAATTTGTACTTTGTTATGCTTTTCTATATTTGTAAAGTTCACTTCAAAGGCACTATTACTTTGGTAATCAGAAAAGAGTAGAGTGGATAAGTGGATAAAAAGAAAAGATGCAAGGTGTCATGTAGTCTAGACCCTCATCTAAGGCAGAAATCCACTTCTGTGCCGCCTGCAACAAGCAGTCACCTGTCTTTAACCTTGGGGTTTAAGGGAAGTCCACGGGTGCTGAGAGCATCCTTGGGGAGCACGATGGGGTACAGCTCCAGTTGAAGGTGACGAAGCCCCCAACACACTGCATCATGTACTCTGTCCCATTTATTTCCCAGCCTGTTAGTGAAATCGTTTATTGAAGACACTGGATTCTAGTGGACAACCAGGAGGAAACCCTTCCTTGAAGAATTCACCCTGAAAAGGATGATGTGCGATTTCTCAACTAGGAGATTGACAAAAATGAAAACCCAGGGCAGGGGAGAGTGTGAGCATTCTCCCGTACAGCCGGTGGGAAAGGAAAGTGTGCAACTGGGGAGGACGTTAGGTACTATCTATCAAAATCAGAAGCATGCATTCCATTTAACCTAAGCATCTCATTGCTAGGGAGCTGCCCAGCAAGGAAGTGCAGAATACTCACCACGGCCATTCCAGCATGGATTGCAGTAGAAAAAATCAACAACAAGGGATACCCCCAATGGAGCCAATATAGTAAGTCAATTATAGTACCACTGGGTGATGGAATGTTCTGAAGACAGTAAGTGGTATGTATGAGCAAGGTCTGCAGGTGGCATTGGGAGAACATCCTGATACTGTCCTAGTGAGTGACAAAAAGTGAAATACAGAACAGAGTCTTAAATGAAGACTACACACATGATTTTTCCCTGAAAGAAAATACAAGGTACTGTTCACAAAGTGTTTGAAGTAGCCACGTTTGATCATAGGAACTAGAGGAGAGAGGCAAGAGAATCATGTTTTCATTTTGTATCTATTTTGTTTGAATGCTCAACTATATGTTACTCTTATTTTAAAAATGAAAGCAGGGACTATCTGTGAAATTGTGGTCTGTTTTGTTTGTTGGTTTTCTACTTCTCTATACCAAAACAAAACACCATTTTTAAAAATAACAGAGAAAGCTCCCCCGAGCTCTCACCTAACCCTTCGCCTTGTCCAGAGTCAGGTCTTCTCTGGGGTCTGCTCGTAAGCCGTGGAATGAGGCTGAATTAGGAACGAAGAAAAGGTGATGGACTCACTCAGGGAGCCACGCGTTAGTGGTATATCTGTCAGGGTTGGTTGTGGTACGCTGTAATAACAAATAAATCCCAAGTATTTGTGGCATGACACTGTAGTTTAGTTTTTGCTCGTGGTACAATTCGATGCAGGCTATGCTTCTCACTTCCGCATGGAGATACTGAGGTGGAGGCTGCGCCCACCTGTGGGTCTGCCTTCTTGTGGCATTGAGATTGCTTGGGCACCATAAATGGGCAAAGGGGAAGGCATGCTGCCTACTCACCCACCTCAGCCCAAAAGCGACACTAGTTGCTGTGCCCACATTCTAACATTGGTCACGTGGCTAACCTCCCTGTAAGTGAGACTATAGAGAAGCAAAAGGCTGTTGGCGGCCCCTAGCACTCTCTGTTACAAGCAGGAGGCACTTCCCTCCGTGGCCAGGTATATGAGGCACGAAAGGAAACCTGGTTCTAGGTCTCTTCCTCAGTGCCTGGCCAGGACACCCCAAGTGCTTTCTCACTGTCGTCTGTCAAAGACCTTGCAGAGCATTGGTTCACTGTTCCGAGTTTTTCATTCCCTCCCTGTAGTAGAAGTACACATTCGAGCCCTTAGTGAGTACACTACTTCCCATGGGGGTCTCGTAGACTGTTTCTCCTTGGGTAGATGGCCTTGGCCGTGTCACTTTCTTAGGTAGTGGAATATTAGTGGACATTCTGAGCAGAGAGTTTATGTGTGCTTGCACGATTCAGCTCATCTTCTTGCACTCCTGTGCTCAGCCTTGAGAAGATCATTTCCCAGACAGCCATAACCAGTTCAATCTGCGTCCCAGAATAAGGGTATCTGAGCAAACTTGAATCTGGCCTGGCCTGGACTCCAGCTTGGCCCGGGCTAGCCAGCTCAGATCAGCTGAGCCTGTAGACTACTGAGTGGGAAAGTAAATGCTTGTTGTAAGCCATTGAGATTTTAAGGTTTTAGCTATGCAGGAAGGGCCTGCAGTGACAGAGCCAGCCGGGTTTGCAGCGCCCAGCCCAGCGCTCCCAGGCTCAGGGAGGCTGGCGTTTCCGTGCCAGCAGGGGGCAGGGGAAGGGCAGGGCCCAGGCAAAGGCTACCTGGCAGGTGGGACAGCAGAGGCTGCCAGCAGGGGGCAGGGGCTGGCTGGCTTACTCTCTCCTCCCTGATTATCTGAAGTCTGCGAATCTGGAACCACGGTCTGTGGGTTTCCTGCTCAGCTATCACACCAATTCCAAGAAATCATTCTAAAGGCAAGCCAGGCTCTTGGAGCCGTGTGGGTTTTCCAGGAACCGTTTTTGTGGTGTGCCCTTTACTTGCTTCCTGTCCTTCGGGTTTTTACTCCCGTTATATCCGAAAAAGCTCTGGCCATTAAGGAGAAGGCCCTGCATAGGAGGCAAACTAGGGAGAGGGAGCACAGCATCTACTTCCCTTCTGACCTGAGCTGTGCATTCAAATGTGTGCTTCCTGTGTACACACACACGCACACAGGCACACAGGCACCCACTCACACACACACACACACACACACACACGCACACACACACACACACAC
>PVJL010009038.1:0-60782 GCA_004026885.1 Lyroderma lyra | reverse complement strand
TAGATGTTTGTTCTAGAAACCAGAAAACGTAATAACCAAAAAGAACACAAATCAGGAAACAGGTCACTATTTAATAAATATTATTGAAATAACGAGGTATCAGTATCAAGAATTATGTGAATTATTACCTTATGTCGTACAATGAAATACAGCCTATTTTAGAAATGACAAACTGTGACAGTATTACAGCCATGGAGACTCAATAATCACTATTGTCCATCAAAGATGTCAAAGTCACAGAAAAAAATACAGCAAAACAACACATTGAAAACTCACAGGCTTACCCTGCATTACAGAAATCAAAATGTAAATAACTCGAGAATCCACCTTGTGCATGAGCTAAAATTGATCTATGTAATAGACATCCAATACCTTGGGACCGTATACGGATAGGTGCACTGACAACAGCTGGTAGGCTAGGAAGGGGTATGTCTTTCTAGAAGCAATCTGACAATATTTCGAAGCATTACTAAATTGCTTTGCATGTTGAAAAAAAAATAGTCAACACTTGGAGATATAGCCTCTTTTCCCTGAGATCTCCAAATTTTAAATTAACGATTTATATAGGCTTATAAACGTTCCATGGCAGCTCTATTACAGGAGACGTTTCTAACAGCCTGAACGCTCAACCGTGAGTAGAGGCTTGAGCAGACCTTGGCGAGTGCCGCGTGCAGCGCCTCCTTGCCTCCCTTCTCTTGCATGACAGCACGACCGCCCAGTGACCCAGTA
This sequence comes from Lyroderma lyra, assembly GCA_004026885.1. Lineage (NCBI taxonomy): Eukaryota > Metazoa > Chordata > Mammalia > Chiroptera > Megadermatidae > Lyroderma > Lyroderma lyra. The sequence continues at coordinate 60,053 of PVJL010009038.1, read as the reverse complement.
CTTTCTTCCAGCCCTTCTCCCATTTAGCTACCTAGCTGGTCTTGGCCTCCGATGTCAAACTCCTCCAAGTCATTTTCTGCAGGGGTGCCAGGGTGCTAATTGTGAAACGAATCTACTTAAACCCTATCATGCCCATCCCCCTCCACAATTGCCCATAAAAATAAAATCTAAACAGCCTATCATCCGGGGTCCTCCAAGACCTGACCCTTCCACCAGTTTGTTTCTTCTCTCCATCCCCCGAGCCTCCACATACCCTATTCTCTAACCATAGGGACACTTTTCAGGTCAACAAGTCCATCATGCTGTTGACAACCTCGTGCCTTGACTAGAATGCCCTTCCCTGCCCTCATGTCCCCCTGACAAACACAACTTGTCTTTTAACCTTAACTCAAGCTTTGCCTCCTGATAAAACCTTCCCAATATAGCAGGGCTGAAATGCATTCATTTCACCTCGGATATGCAAAAATAGATTATTGTATTTATTTTCTATAGATTATATGATCTCTGCTAATGATAGGGGGTATGGAGTGGAAGCACCCCAACTTGCCAGTGAAAGGGAATTCAACCCCCTTAGGTTTAAAAGCGTTGCTTTCAGGAAGACTGGGAAGGTTCCAACTCCTCATGAGACAGTTTCTTCCCTTTCAAGGGAACTCACGTACCCACCACCATCACCACCTCCAGGATGGCACCTGGATGCGGGGAACTACATGTCTTCAACACACCCTGGCCTTATCCCTGGCTTTGCTGACATCACTTGCCTTACCAGGTTTCTGAAGGTACTGAACTGGTACCTGCTGAGATATGACTCGTCCAACTTGGTTTTTTGGATATTGTGATGATACCAGCTGCAAAAATCTGTGACCTCTGGCATCTTGTCCAGTTTTTTGGCCCTTTAACAGCCATGTTCTGAGGCATGTGGAGCTTCTAGATGTCCTGAGTGTCATGTGCAGGCTGCTCAGATTCATAAATATAGATCATTGGTTCCTGGGGGTAGTACACGTACGCCCGGGGGGTATATGCTGAGCTGTTCAGGGGTACGTGAAAAATAAGCAGTCATGGCGAAAAACAAGTAAAGTAAAAAAATGCAAAACGTTAGTTATAGAACAATGAATGTTAAGTTGAATCACCGTTAATGGAGACACTTCACAATTCAATCACATTAGCCAATGACAATTGGTGAGGGCATGGCCATGAACCCTTCCCCCACACCGCTCTTTACACATATCATTACGCCCAGTTTCAGAACAATCCATCTGCAACGTTTCTAGAACACGAAGTGGTGGTAGGGTCGTGTCTTGGAGGACAATAGGCTGTTTAGATTTTACTTCTATGGGAAATTGTGGAGGGAGATGGCCATGACAGGGTTTAAGTACACTCGTTTCACAATTAGCACCCTGGCACCCCTGCAGAAAATGACTTGGAGGAGTTTGACATCGGAGGCCTAGACCAGCTAGGTAGCTAGTAGAACGTCCCCAAATACATAAATACATCCATAGCCAGACTGTTTGATCAGTACATGTGTTATCTTTAATCGTGATTCTTTTCAAGTAGTTTTTTAATTTAATGTTTAAATACTCGATCATGATTATCAATATTTAGCTGTGTTATGTATAAATATTGTAAAATTAGATCTGCGGTTTGTACTTTTTGGGGAGCAAGTTTTCTTTCCTAATTTATGACCTCCTTTCCACTATTTTACATTGAGACAGGCACAGAACAACAGTGTCAGTATTTAAAAACAGCTGTTTTAAAAACAAGAGGTACAATTTACAGGAGTGGGTTTAAAAGGGGTACACAAGTGGGAAAGGGTTGGAAACGTCTGATTTAGACCCAGCCTCTGCCAATGTATTCTATTGTTCTTGTGTCATGCTGGGCGTGCTGATGTGATGGACTGACACCGAATAATACCCAAAGAAACAAGGAGCTGCCCCAATATTCTTGGTTGCTACAAAACCACCTGGCTCCTTCACCTCATTTTCCCAATCCTGAAGAGAGAATCTGGCACTCAAGACTCACCTCTCACCCTTCTCCCTGTCTGTTCCTAGCACCCTCTCTTAGTGCTAGAATGGGTTTCTAAGTTCCAATCCTGACCTATAGGAGGTACTTACATCAGTGCTTCTCAAAAGCGGATGTGACTATAAATTACCTGGGGGTGCTATTCAAATGCAGATTCTAATTTAATAGTCCTGGAGTGGGGCCCGAGAGTGCATTTCTAACAAGCTCCCAGGTGCTTCCAGACCACCAGGTTGTTCCATGACCCCTCTTTGAGAAGCAAGGCTGATCAATCCTCTCACTGGATTTTATTGGCTTCCCCCACTCTACTTTCCCGGGACAATAGCAGACAAGGTAGAGGCAAAGGAAATAGGTGAGCAATGTGAAAAGACGTCAAGAGGTATTTCACAAATATTATTCCAGTTATGCTGTCTACCACGACCTTTGCCTCTCCCACTGGAACCCCAATGCTTCCCAGAAACTCGTTACATGCTGTATGAATTTCAGCCATTGCTCCTGTATTTGATTAGAAGTGTTTCTCCCAAACTGCACTGTAGTCTCCTTGGAAGTGTAGGTCGGACTCCCAGACTGGTGGCAACAGGCTGCATAGGGCCCCACAGATGCTTTCCGTTACCCTCACAGTGTTTTAAAAATATATGAATTGGTTGCCACATGCAAAGCACTGACTCTCAACCCCAATTGCCCATTAAAATCACCGGGAAAATATTCCAACAATGTCAGCGCTGGAATCCTGCCCCATTAGTGATTGTGCTTTAATTTGTCTGGGAAGGGTCCTAGACATCACTATTGGTTTTCAATAAACTTTTTGTTCTAGGACAGTTTGAAATTTACAGAATTGCTGCCAAGATAGTACTGAGTATTTTCCTATACTCATGCCCGGTTTCCCCTCTTAATATCTTACATCACAGGGTCACAGTCTGTCATAATTAATGGACCGTATGGCTACATTATTATTATTGATGACAATCATACTTTATTCAGACTTTTGTGGATTCCCCCTAATGTCCCTTTCTGTTGCGGGAGCCTCTCCAGGTTACCACATGACATTTAGTTGTCATGTCTCCTTAGGCTTCTCTTGGTCATCATAGTTTCTCAGCCTTACCTTGGTTTTGGGGACTTGGACAGTCCTGAAGAGAACTGATCAGGTATTTGTAGAATGTCCCTCACTTGGGATTTGCTTGATGTTTCTCTCGTGATTAGACTGGAGGAGGCATCAGTAGTTTTAAAGATCCCTAGATTGTTCTAATGTCCAGCCAGTGTTTTAAAAAAAGATAAGCATTGATTTTAAGAGTGTGAAGAGTTCGCTTGAAAGTTCAGATCCTGGCTTCTCTTGACACATGGGGAGACCTGAAAACATTGAGACTACAGGTCTTCACAGGAACAAATGAGTGACGCTGAGAAGTGGTTGCCAACACCCTTCGGTTCCCCACAAATCACTTCACCCTCAGCCCTCGTCTCCTCACCCCCAGTGTAGACCTTCACTTTATCTTTTATGCATAGCACCTAGCATGGTAGCTGACATAAAGCATGCACTTGACAAATGTTTATTAAGTAAATGAATAAATGAATGACTTTATAAAGGAAAGAACGTATATTACTGAATATACCAAATTTGTTCATTGTATGATTAGGTGAAAATATTGGAGCAAACATTGCCAAGTGATGTACTCAACATTCATTCTAACCTACTGTCTGTCTTACAGAGACTAGAAGGCTGAAGACTACATTTCCCAGACTCCCATGCAGCTAGGTTTCCAGGTGGGAGGGCAGTCCTGAGTAGGTCGTCTTGCCAAAACTTGGAAGGAGGCATGAAGCCATGTAGGAAGAAGAGAGGTTTTCGCACAAGCCCAGTGGTGGAGACATTGGTTACTGAGCCCAGAGGTGTCCCGGTCGGAGCAGAGGTGGCGGGGTGCTGGGGCCTGGACATGCCAGTTGGCTGTGAGGTTCTGGGGTGGCTCCTTTTGCACAGCCTCATCAAGTCTGCTCTTTCACGCTCCCGACAATTTCCCTGTACATTTACAGGGCGAATTCTGTTACCTTCCTCATCTGGAGTGGCACTGCTCATTGCCTACCCAGTACCGATTCTTTTCTTCACTAACTTCTGTGTTTGGGAGGTGTGACTATGTCATGCTTGAAAAATATCCGCTGTTTCCATGTTCCCTTGCGGAATGAATGGCCAAGGAGGTGACATGGAAGGAGGAAGACTTTGGACAGGGCCACTGAGAAAGCTCTTCAAAGGGGTCTCCTTGGCCTGCAGGCACTCCGTGGACCTCCTCTTCCAACTTGGATGTGATGTTTTCAGCACAGCGGCCTCCAGTGAAGATGGAAGCCACAGCTAAGCATGGCGGAGAACAAAGCCAGGAGGGTGGACATTGATGCCAATGGATGCCTCTGAGCAGCCTTTGCCTGCCTGCCTCCTGTCTTGTTATGTGAGAAGAAAACAAAATTGTCCTGCTTAAGCTACTAATACTTGGGGGGGGGGGGGGATGTTTCAGTGCCGAAGTTTAAAGTAGTTCCTTAGTAATAACATGTAACACAATATCCAGCTGGAAATTAAACTTTTTGAGCGATTTTAGCTCCAGGGAAAGGGGTCAGCTTGGACATTTCGCCTGCCGGGTTTAACCTCCTTTGAACCGTCAGAAGTATCTCCCTCCATGTTCAGAGTCTATTTTAGGGCTGTGGACGCTTGTCTGGGTAGTCAAAGCCAGGGGGACTCTAATCAGGCCTTTCACGTTTTTCCAAATCCAGGCAGAACCCTAGAGAGAGAAGAGGGGTGGATGGGGTCTGGGCTCCGGACTCACTAGTTTATACGGTGCTTCCTAAGTACTCAGTGTTGGGGGGCGCTTGCTGGGCACCGTCCAGGCACCGAGGCCCAGCAGCGAAGAGCCGGTCTCTGCTCTCAAGGAGGGTTCATCTAGTGGGGCCCCTGCAAAGAAGCAGGGCAGGGTGACAGAATCCGCCTCATGGTGATGGCTGGCAGGAGAAAATGGAGAAGAAACGTGCCACCTGACCGCGCCATAAAGGCTGTGCAGCCTGGCACGGAGCCCCTGCTCTGCTCGGGAGGGTTTCTCTGGGGCCAGCTGTCCTCCTCTGGTCCGCCCGCCCCGCTGCGATCCCGGCTGCGCACACAGCTCACCGGGTCCCCAGCTACTTTGTGAGGCGGCGCAGAAACCCCAGGCCCCCCAACTCTGGGAACGGAGACGGTAAGCTGGGGCACACCGAGCTTGGCGAAGGGGAAGTAGAGGACTGGTGGAACATTTAGAAAATCTTGATTTTTAGACACAGAAGGCAATGAGAACGTACGCTGGTTATAACCGCTCATTTGACAAAGAACACGCAACGTGCGGGCACTTGATCGTGTTCGCTTTTCACAGAAAACCACGAAAGCGAGGTATCATTACCTTCACGTCACAAATAAGACCGGTGTTCAGGGAAGTCAGTCATCTAGAGTGGGGGCAGGAAGCAATCAAAACAGACCTGAGTTTAAGGTCACGTGCCTCCCACGTCACTGTCCGCCGCTTCCACGCCCGCCTGCGACCAGACGGCGGAGAACAGCGCCGTCTTCCAAGCAACCTGCGCAAACAGCCCCAGCGGTCCGCCCCCCGAACTCTGCTGACCCCGGAAGCAGGCTGGCCAGCTTGGAGGAGAGCGCAGGACCCCTGTGAGTCTAGGAATTTCGTGTTTTTCTGTAGTATATTTTTCTCAGGAGTATACCCAGCCATAAGAAACATTGGGCAGTGCAATAATTTGCCCTTTGGGGGCTAATTTGCAAGAGCTCTTCTGGCTGGGGTGGGGGTTTAATGTCACTGACTACTTCCCCGAAGAGAGAACTCTTTTCTTCTGCCATGTTCACCTGCTCAGTCCATAACTACGATTGTAGGGTTTTCAGCAGTATTTACCAGTTAATGGAAGTGAACACACTAGGGAAAATTGGAGGAAAAAAAGGAGTTGCCAGAATTTTTTTCCAGATCACTGGTTCCTCCTGGAACTAATTAGCTTGAGGCATGTAGGAAGAGAGATTGTGGATCTTACAGTCAGTAGGAGTGTAGGCTAGTCACCAACTGTTACCCTTCACAGGCTAAGGAGGCATACTCCCCCAACAGACTCCCTCTGCTCTGCCACCAATCACACTTGAAACAACCTCCCGAAGTTTGTACTTACCCCAGATCTGCCATCTCAGTATCAGGAATGATGTCTTTTCATCAATGTCTACATATCAAAATTCAGTGTTGGTGGCAAAGGACATAGAAACGAATTCAAACAGGTTTAACCCAAAGGAAGTGGGGGTTAAAAAGAAAAAAAGAAAAGAAAATTTGTTGGCTCAGAAAATTGAAACGTTCGGGGCCAGTGTCGGACTGATTGAGCCTGGTTGAGAGGCTCATTTTTCTGCGTTAGCTCTGCCTCCCGCGGTTGGTGTTAGGCGCTGTGTGGCGGGTCCTAACAATTCCAGGCTCACTTCATTCTTACTGTTAGTAATCCCAGGAGAAAGATATGCTCCTGGTGCTTCCCTCTTAAATTCAGGGTTCATTCTGATTGGAGCAACCCAAATGACTCAGCGACCTCTGAACCAATCACTAGCTAGGGGAATTCAGTGCAGGTGATTGGCCAGCCCTGAGGCACGTGCTATTACACTGCTGTGGGTGGAGGTCCTCTAAACAATGTAACTTTGCCAGGATGGCTGGCATTGCTTCCCTAAAAGAAATCCATGGAGTTCTCACCAGAAGTAAAGGTGGGCTGGATAATAACAAAAGAAAAAGACAAAAAGAAAAAACACGTTTCTACAGTATCCTCACTGCCTACCACAGTGCTTGGTACACTGTAGGAGCTCTGAAGTCTTTACTAAATTTTCTTATTGAAGGAGATCTGCCTGGTGCAAACCTATGCTGGGAATGGTGCCCTGCCCCAGGCACGCTGTCCTATTGGTAAGTGACGCCCATCTTGGCTTCTTTTCACTTGGCTCCTCTCCTCTGAGTTCTAACTACACCCTGGTGAGCACTTGGTCTTGGATAATTTCCCCTGTTTCATAACGTCTTCTGTTTTCAGTTGTGACCAGTCTACTACCCTCTTTCCGCTGAGGTAGAACCCTTTAGAAGGCAAGGCCCAGGTTTCCTCCTTTCCTGGTCTACGGAACTCAACTTGGCCTGAGCTGTCCAGGCCAGACACGAATTGAGACACATTGCTGCACCAAGAAGAAGGACAGGAAGTAAAGGAATGCCAGAACTGAAATTCTGTTCTCTGGACCCTCCATTCCATCCTTTTCCCAGCAACCCCTGGTCTCTTTTCCACAGTTTGTCTGGGTGAGATCCTGATAGTAAGTCCAATGGCCATTCAAGATGGCAGCAGTTAGTGTCTGAACAGTTTACAGCTGCACTGGTAGAGTTCCATCTCAGAGTATTTTACTATAATAACTGGCCAGGAAATAGTGTGTCCCCGAAACAGTAAGTCAGTAGCTAAACCTTATATAGCATCTGAAAAGACATTGATTTCCAGGCTGTTGGGATTTTGGAAGCGGTCTTCTACTCTCAAAGAACTCAGTTTCCTTAGGTTATAAATCTCATTGTTCAGTCAGCATAACAGGATGCCAGCAATCCTCTTTGTTTGTCTGCAATAATTATTTACCCCTATCTTTCTTCCTAGTCGATGTGCTCATGTAAGATTTTACATTGTATATAACAATGATGAAACTAATCACAAAATGGTACTCTCAAAGATGAAAATTCCATTTCTTGTTTTCACTGTCCATATCTTTTAAATAAACTTGAAATTTAAGACACGAAACGTAGCTATGTGTATCCAGTTCAGGCATCATATCAGAAGACTGGAGTAACCAATAGACTTGATTTGTTATGCATTCCACATAAGAACCTGTGAAAGAGAATGGGGAGGTACTCATCCAGGACAAGCAACTTGATGAGTACCTAAGGGTTGGTCTTAGAATATTACTTTCATACACTGTAGTCAGAGGAAACTGAAAGTAAAATATAGCATAGCTTATAGTAAGAGCTGTATTTCATATCCGTGCAGTGTATTTCTTCATAGCATTTTGTAATCCTTATCTTGGTAATCTTTATAACCACAAAGGAGTTGAGTAGGCAGTCAATGACTCCATTTTACAGATAAAGACATTGAGGCACAGAATAATTGCGTTTCTTCAAGTCACATGCATCAGAGGTAATGCTGGGAATCGAATCTGCTCTTGACTATCAGTCAGGCCAGAACTTCACCTACTCTTATTTTTAGATGCAAAGCCCCACCCAATTTGGTTATTAACCTTTATCCTACACACTGTTTTTCTTACTGTCTTCCTTGAAATCTTGTTCTGAATGTCTTCCCAGGTTTCAATTCTCTTCCTGACACCAGAATTCATTTTTCTAGTCCTTATTTTTTCTCTCAGTATAAATCGATGTCCTGTTTGTGTCCTGAGAGCTCATGAGTGCATTTATTTTACCAGCTAAAAGACATGAGCCAAAATCCATGTGACATACATTGAAATGCTGTTAAGTTGTTAAGTGGAGCACAAAACGTTGCAAAGATCAAAATACAAAGGTTTCTGGAAGCCCAATGTATACGGGTTTTATGCTGTCCACTGCTGATTTCCAGGAGGCATGTGTCTGTCCTTCCCTGAAATAAGTCTAACTATAACAAATTTATTTTTTTAGCCAGTTTTAAGTACCCATTAATTTCCCAAGAGTATAACATCCCTCAGGGGTTATAGTGAAATGTCTTTGCAATGCTTGTTATGGTTAGGTGACAGAAAAGTCCAATCTTTGCTTTTTAAATATGCTTTTGACAGGCAATAAGTAAAATGTGCAGAATGTGCCCTATGGCTTTCACTAAATAGCACACTCTTTCTTGATCATATCATTTGTTCTTAGACATATTGCAGCTTCCAAAAGGGGAAACATTTATTTAGCATTAATTGCTTTCTAGGATTCAGGGTCTCTTAGGCCTTGTCTCCTTCATCGAAAATGTATTATTGAAAATTAAGTACAGAGAATAAAGAATCGATATTTGATTAGGCCTTTGAAAGGAGGGTAGAGCATTAATTAACAGCACAAGCATCAGAGAGATGTGGATTCAGAGCTCAGCTCTGCGGACCTGGAAAGTCACTTGGCTTCCTGTGCCTGTCTCCTCACCTAAAAAGCCTAATGATACCCACTTCCCAGCATCCAGGTGAAGCCAAACTGAGATGTGTGTAGAGTTTATTATACTCGGTGAATAGCAATTTTTTGAGGGTGTGTTTAAAAATAAATCAGGCTTTTCTAACTGCCCTTGGGTATATGAGAGTGTTCAAGGCAATTTGTCACTGATGATGGGTGATTACTGGAATCCTGCATCTTTTTCTGTCCATTGTACATCTATTGGCATATACCAGGCCCAAGCTGGTGAGTCACCAGGTGTCCGGTTATAATTTGAATAAATACACAGTTGGTTCTCCGATCTCCATGGAGTAGAGCGTTATGCTTCCATAAGAACTGGGAGAATTGATTTCCTGTCTCTGCAAGGAGGAGAGAGAAGGAGTTCCTGCCACTTCATCCAGGGTCACAGAGAGGTAAGTGGTACATCCTGGAAGATTAGAGAACTGCATTGGTTTTCTTAGATTAAGTAGAAAATCTTTGCGAGGGAATTCAACTTAAATGCTTTTGTAAGTGATCTCCTCTGAAGCTCCAAGATTAAGGCAAAAAGTCAACTAGAGCTGGAACTAAGTATGTGTCCTTTGACGCCACTGTGCTACATTGCCAGATGTCCCATTTCAAACAGGACCAAAAACAAAGGTACTGTCCCATTTCAAATGGTACGGATGGTCAACCTGGTCTCATTGGGTTAAATTCAAGGTGTCAGTAGGCTGACCAGCCATACCATTTGAAACGGGACAGTCCTGTTGTTTTCTGTCCCGTTTAAAAAAGGACGTCTGGTCAGCCTACCCTGTAAGTGTAAGCCTACACTTAGAGTGGCTGTAAGGCAGCTGACACCCAAACGCAGTTTCTCTTCCATCGCCTTTCCTGTGTGGTGTATTTTACAAACACACGGGAAAATCCTGTGGCCAGTCTGTACTTCTTTATGACCAACAAGGCAGCTGGAATTACCAATAGCTGCCACTAGCAGGGCTTCATTCATGCGCTTCCCATTCTCTCCTTCAGGCTCAGTCTGTTACAGGTGGATAGAGCCCTGCAGATTCCCTGCCCATCAGACTCACAGCATGGGCGGAGCTCAGGTGCACTTCCGTTCCCTGTGTGAATGAGGCAGAGGCCATGGCATTCTATGGGTGGGAATCACTCTTTTTGCTTGAGTTCCAGTTAACGGAGAGTCTACTGTGTTAGCAGAGGGGCTCTGTAGAAGTGGAAATGTGGTAGCCCATACATCTCTCCATGGATAGCCTGGAGAACACTGGGCTACCTTACAGCACCATTTGAAAAATGCTTGGCTCCTGAGCCACTTTCTTTGCTCGAGCCCGCTCCTCCCTCTTTGGAGTGTACTTTACCCTCAATAAACTATCTCTTTGTTTCACCACTTTAAAAAAAAAAGAAAAAAGAAAAAAAAAGGCTTGCCTGTATCATTTAGCTGCCAATTAACTGGTGTACATTGTCTTAGATTTTTTTCCCCAATTCTCATACACTCACTAACTAGGTTACAAATTTCTAAAGGACAGAGATTTAAATGAAAGGTAATGAGAACAGCAAGGGCTTGGAGCCAGGAGACAGGGGTCCTGGGCCTGGCGCTGTCCCCAGCCACACCTTGTACATGAGCCTACTCAGTGTGCTGGGCCTGCAAAGGCCACACTAGATAGTCTGTGAGCAATGTGACCTTAATTCCCGTTGTCAGCGATGGTCCCAGTTTACCTGTGCTGTAAACCAATTAACTTCATTATGAACTTAACTTTCACTCTCAGAAGCCTCCCAGTTTGGGCGGCCAGTCAGATGACGTCTCTGCATTTCAGGCCACTTTTTGATTCCTGATGCTTGTGCTTCCCCCACCCACTCACCCCCATCCGAAGATCCAGCACAGGGCTAAGTCATAATACAGACTCAATATACAGCAGACTCTCTATTAACCGGAACTCAAGCAACTGGAAAATCTCAAGCAACCGGCAAAAAAAGTTTTTTGCTTGAGAATGCCGGTTGCTTGAGTTCCAATTAATGGAGAGTCTACTTACATTTATCCGGCATCCACCAATCCCCATGGGTGCCAGTTATTAAGTTAATTCAGAATAACACATGTGTATTAACTTAAAGGAGCTCAAAATCTAATGGAGGAGATGACTTGCACTTATGAAGCTTCTAGAAATGAACACAAACCATGTGGTGAAAGTGGGTAAGTTGTGAGACAAATGAGAAGGGCCACCGGCAGACCCCATGTTCTCTGTCGTGCAGGCAGTCGTTCCTATCACAGCACATTGGATTTTGAACATCAGAGCCAGGGACAGAGGCCAGATGAAGAAAGGCCAGGACCAGACACAGCGTCCGCGTGGGACATGTGATCGGGGCCTCAGGGATTATGAGGTGGTGTATGTCAGGCAGGCAGCACGTGGGCCTGGTTAGATGTCTTGCCGGCTGGCAGAGCACCACGGTGAGGCAATCGGCACGATCCAGGCAGGCAGTTGGTGTCAGCGAGGTCCATATGTGGATGGACCAATAGCAGTGGGGGCAGCACGGTAGAGGACAGCCAGGCCCTGAGTCCTGGCAACCCGAGCAGCCTCCAGCCCTAGGGAAAGGGAGTCCCAAGACAAGAACAGGGCACAGCAGTTTAGGCAGGGACTTTCTCAAAGTCAGGGGAAAGTGAATGCTATAATTTGGGCTGACTTGGCTATAGGACATGCTGGGCTCTCAATGGTGGGTAAGCACTCAAAGAATGAGCTGAAAATTGGCAGTGACTGAGTAAGAGGGATTAATTGGGTCTTGGCCATGACCCCAAGGAGAGAAACCAGCTGTCCAAACCACAGACTACGATCGGAAGTGGGTTGATGCCAGTATTCAAATCCACCAGCGGGAGCCCAATCTCTGCCTCTCCTGTTAGGCAGAAGCTAGGCAAAACCATGAGGGCAAATACCACGAGTTAAGATTGGTCACTGAGCCTGGCACATCCTCGCCAGGGCGAGTCCCCATGGGTGAGGCTGAAGGTAGAGACTGGGAACCATGTCAAATCTTAGGCAGCCAATCCAAAACTGGGTCAGAAATTAAGAGTTCACCTGAGAATAGTTTTTGAGCTAAAGAGCTCAATGGGAGATTGTGAAACTAGTCAAAAAGAGGTGAGGAGTGGAGGGCCAGGGCACATAGGACATATCGTAGAGCAATTTCATGACAAAGTACAAACCCCTATGGTGGCCTTATGTATAGCAGTGCTGACATCAGCTGGCATAAATGTGCCTGAGCCATTGAAAGAGCTGATAGTGCATTGCAAAAACCGTCTCCAGGTAGAGATCATGCATGTTGTCAACCATGGTTCTGGGAATGTCTAGACAACTGAACACAAGACTCCACCTAGCAGCTGGTGGGGACAGGTGTAGCCCTTCAGGAAAGGAGGGTGTGAGGTCCTCAGCACAGTAGGCTGGGGATCAGGGTGGGGCTTCAGGCCAGGAGTAGAAGTCAGGATCCAGGACAGAAGCATAGTCACACAGAAAAGGCACACACACGTGAGGTGCCACTGGAAGCAGGAAGGCCTTAGACCCACCCTAGGCTGAGAGGGCAGTGAGACTGTGGGACGATGGAATTGGTCAGTCCAGACTCAGACTAATTGGGGTTTTAATCTTGATTCTACCATTTGCTGGCTGTGAAACTGTCACCTAGTTAATTAAACTGTCACCTAGTTAAGCTCCAAATTGTGGTTGCCTCATCTTTAGGATGAGGATAACGACATGTACTTGGCACAGTCGCTGTGACGCCCCACGCTTGGTGCCTAGCGCCATTACAGAAGCTCCATAAACAAAACTATTACTGTCATTAAGACCAAGTCCAAACCACACCTACTGGAAGGGAGGCAGATGGAGCTTTTAATACACGGCCAGCCAGTCCGGAGTACCAGAGGAAATGGATGAGGTCCAGCCTGGAGACTGAAAGCTTGACGGTGCTGGGGTAGGCGGGGACTCCGAGTGGGCTTGGTCCCATGGAAAAAGCAGGGGCCAATTTTCTAAGAACAGGAGTTCGGATTCAGAGAAGGACCTGCTGTGAGGCACTGACTTATGGGCCTCTATTTCCAGCACAAGGAGCACCGAGCCTACAGGCAGGGTCCAAACAACCTCTGCAGAAAGAAGGAAGGGACGTGAGAGTAGGTGACCGACCAGCTCATTACACTGAGAGCCACTGGGCTCCGTATTCCCACCCCCCCCACCCCCAAAAAACCTGCTTTAATTCAGGACGAATGGTACCTAAAATTCCACCATTATGTGTTCATTTCTTTGAATTAAATATTCTTCTCCCTGGGCATAATTGTTTCAGAAGTAAGTATTGCAGGGTATGGAATACACGGAGTCACTCATAGTTCATGTATCCAGACCTCAATCTTCCAAGATTCCTGCAACTCTCCTGGAGGATTCGTGAGGTCATTGGCCTTTCCCAGACCTGGGGCAGCCAGCACCAGGGACGTCGAGGATACTTAGGGTTCTGGAGGCTTGAGATGGAATCGGATAAAGACGCAGGCTCACACAGTGCTCTCTGCGTCCTGCCTACAACAGTCTCATGGGATCGAGTTTACACGTGCAGTTACTTGTCTTTATGGGACAGCATGAGGACTACAGACATCCGGTTGTGGGGAAGATGGTCTAGACAGGTCGAGGGAGAGGGACATTGCACAATTTCCTCACCCTGGGACCCAAACTCCTTAACAAGACCTTCTTCTTTTGGTCTCCAGACTTCCCCTGAAGGAGCTCCTACCTATAAGCTGTGGACATTAAGCTGGCTAAGGCAGCTCTGATTTTAGGCCCCAAAGCTACATTGGAAATGTGTGTGTGTGTGTGTGTGTGTGTGTGTGTGTGTGTGCGTGTGTGTGATGCCACTGGCTTGGAAAGGTTAAAATTTTAACCTGTGCTGTGCAACATACAGTAGCCCAAGCCACATAGGGCCCCCAAGCCCTTGAAATGTGGCTGGTCCAAATTGAGATGGGCTATTAGTATAAAACATACTCAGGATTTCAAAGACTCATTACAAAAAGAAAAAAAGAATGAAAAACATCTCTTTAATAATTTTGTACATGCACTACATATTGAAATGATCATTCTTGGGTTAAATAAAATATGACACTGAAATTCCATTCTTAAAATGTGACTACTAAAATTTTTGCACTCCATGTGACTCACATTTTATATTGATTGGACGGCACAATTTTAGACAAATTGATGGGTTAGTTTTGCCCAAGGAGGCCCAGCCCTTGAAGGTCTGGGCACTGTCCCCTCCCACCTTGTAGCTTATCAATCTGGTGGGGACCAGACTTCTGCCCAGTCATGGAGGAGTCACCATCCCTGGTGAAAGGGGAGGGGAGTGGCTCCAGACAATCAAAGATCACTGAACGTTGCGTTAATCCCTGCTGCTGGGATCTTTTAGGGAATTGCTGTCTTGATTCCTCTAAGACACCAAGGGCACTTAGGTAGGCTGACCAGACGCACCATTTGAAATGGGATAGGACCGTTGTTTTCTGTCCCATTTAGAATAGTACATCTGGTCAGCCCAGTACTTGGGCAGTTGAGAACCTCTCCTAGCCTTCATCATCATCACCACCTTATGGGTCCTGGCTGTGTTGAGAAACAGAAACTCTGAACTCTCTCTCTTTTTTTTTTTTTTTTGCCAGCTGGTACTATGGAAATCAGTGTATCCTTGAAAGCATCTCATGTGTTTGTATCTTGGTGAGCTCAAGATGCTGTGTTAACACGCTCTCATCTAAATCCAAAAACCTGCTCTAGCTCCACCTCTGAAACTAAAGCATTAGTTCTTTATTAGATTAATGAGGGCACAGACTTTACCTCCTGTCTTCATGCATTGGGCGCATATTTGCGTCACATCGACCACGCCCAGACCGAAGGGAGGAGCTAACAAAGCAGACCTCTGGCTCTGGCTACCAGCAGCACTGGGTGAGTCCTTCACTCTTTCCTTTTTAAAAAAACTTGTTTCACACATTCTAGACATTCCTTTATCTTAGTTCCTCCTGTTTCACGGTGCACATCTCCGCCTCCTTAACTAGTTCCTAACTGCCTTGATGGTTGACTATTGGAGTTCCCTCAATCTTGTACTTCATCTTCTTTGTGACAAACTCCCCAAGTCATCTCTCTGTTCGAATTGCTGTAAATATACTCTCAACACCTCATCCTCTCCATGGCCCAATGCCGGGTTCCAACCTCTCCCTTGGACCCCAGACTCATATATACAGCTCTCTCGTCAGCATTTCCACCTGGATGTCTACTACACATCTCAGATGTAACATCCAAAGCTAAATTTTGGGTTCCACTCCAAAATCTGCTCTAATTACATACATTGCAAATCCATTCTTCCAGATGTTTAGATTAAAAAAAAAAAATTCTTGGGGCCATCCTTGAGTTCTCTTTTTCTGACATCCCACTTCTAATCTGTCAGCAAATCTTATTGTCTCCGCTTCAAAATCTATCCATAGCCTGACCATTCTCTCCATCTCAACCTCTTCTTTCTTGGGTGAAGCCACTGTCACCACATACGGGCGATTATTGCAATTGTTTCCCAATTGGTCTCCCCGCTATTATCCTTGCCTTCCTAGAGAGCCTACTTTTAAGTCAAAAGCCAAGTGGTCCTCAAAAAATGCAAGTTCTAGCACGTCATTGCATTGCTCAGAACCCTCCAACTGCTTCCATCCTCCTTGAAGTGAAATCCGAAGTATCCGGTGCAGCTCCCAACCTACCTTGCTTTTCCTGCTGTCTCCCATCCCGCCATTCTGGCACCCCTACTTTCCTCAAACAAAGCAGCCAAGCTGCTCCCACTTCCGAGGCTCTGAATTGGCTGTTGCCTCTACCTAGAAAACCCTTCACCCAGACATCGGCATGGCTTGCTTCCTCTCTTCCTTCAGGTCTCTGCTTAGATGTCCACTTCTCCGGGAGGCCTTCCCTGACCACCTCTTACAAAGTAGCACTCTGCACTGTACCTTTCTATCCCTTCATCTGGCTCGATTTTCTTTCCGGTGCTCATCACCACCCGATACGTTGTACGTTCACTTGCCTGTTTAGTGCCTGCCTCGCATTAGACCGCGGGTTCTTTGGACAACAGGGGGTGCATCCTTTTGTTTGTTACTGTCTCCCAGCATCTGGTACAGCACTCGGCATGTTGTGAGTGCTCAATCAATATTTGTTGAATATGGGAAGGCAAAGAAGTGGTTTTCCTCCATGAAGATTATCATTAGGAGAGACAGACAATAAACAAGTGAAAGAATAGCTACTTATAACTACAAACGTGGTGAGTGCTGTGAAGCTACCGGGCACCGTGGGGGAGAACCTACTTTGCGTAGGGTGGTCAAATGGGGAGCTTCTGCAAAGGATGACATGGGGTCAGCTGTGGCAATGGCAAGAGAAGACCATTCTGGAAGGAAAAATAATAAACATTCAAAGATTCTGAAGTAAAAATGATGAGTTTGACATCTTCAAAGAATCTAAAGGGGACCAGGAGAAATGAGATAAATGGTGAGAGGTGATCTTCAAGAGTTATTCAGAGACCAAGTCACAAAGGACCCAGTGGACTACAACGGACTTTAGATCTTACTCACGTTTTTATCTAGGGCTAGATGTGTTGTGTAAGTTGAGAGGAATGTCTGAGACGGTGTCCAGAGATGGAATTTGGATTTCTAGATCATGAACTTAAGCTTCGGCGTAACGCTTCTTAGTAATGGAGTTGCCTTCACAAGGAGAGTGTAGACTGATGGTCCTATTGTAGGGCTTCCAAAATGCCAGTTCCTGTGCAGGAAGTGTTCTCCATCTGTAGGAAGCAGCCCCAGCTGCTCCAGCTCTTCTGTTATATAGTCCCCCTTTCATTATGAGGACGTTCTGACCCCACACTACAACTAAATATCACATGTTGCATTTGCAGTCTGGTTGGCCTAGTCCCTCTTCCCTTCTGTGCATCCTCACAGCTGCCGCAGGGCCTTTGCTTGTGCCATTTCCCTGGAAAGCAATGCCATTTTGCTGCCTCATCCACACCGACAACCCAGCTCTAGTTGTAAGATAACCATAAGATCAGATTTATAGGCCTGGGTTATGATTTCAAATGTACTTTGTTTATTACTGTAGTTGGCTTAATAATGACCCCTGCCCTCCTGCCCCCATAAGATATCCATATCTACTAATGTCTGGAATCTGGGGGATGTTACTTTATGTGGTAGAAAAGGACTTTGTAGATGGGACTAAATTAAGGGTCTTGATATGGAGAGATTATCCTGAATTATCTGGGTGGATCCTGAATAGAATCTCACCAATCTTCACAAGAGAGAGAAACGGGAGAAAACACAGACAGAGAAGGGAAAGGCAGCGATGGGGGTGATGCGGCCACCAGCCAGGAATACCAGCAGCCACCAGAAGCTGGAAGAGGCACGAAACATGTTCTCCCCTGAGCCTCTGGAGAGAGCGTGACCTTGCTGACACCTTGATGTCAAGACCAGTAATACTGGTTTTGGATTTCTGGGTCTCCAGAACGGTCAGAGAATACATTTCTGTTGCCTTAAGCCTCCAAATTTGTGGTGATTTTTTACAACAGCCACAGGAAATTAATACAGTTACCTTGCTCTTGACCTTGACGTCTTGTCCCTTCAGGTCATTATTGCTTCTCTGTTGGCTTTCCTGGTGACTTGCTAGGTATTTCCTGCTCTCTTATCTTTCTTGATATTGTACCCACACTTATGTATTGCATACTCGCTTCACGGTTTTTGTAGGTATGGTCATCCACCTTTTCTCTTCATCTTCAAGCCACATGTTCAAGCCAGCTAGACTCCGGGCAAATGTCTAACCAGTGACAGTATCCAGGGGAGATCATCTCAGCAGGCCTGGGCTAGCTAGGGGGCTAGGTCAGTACTCCACAGTGAGGTGATAGGGTGTAGACCAGTAGGTGGTCTCAGCGAGTGAGATTGTTTTGTTTTGTTTTCTGGGCACAATACTAGGTGTGTGGAATGGTGATGACTAGAGGCAGAAAACAAAGGCTTTGGGCATTATTGAACCCAGGAATTTGGGGACCTGAAATGTAAGGGAAAACTAACAAGACTTAATGTCTGAATGGTTCTGAGGGATGAGGGAAACAGAAATGCCAGGTTTTAAACCTGAATCACTGGAAATAGAAATACCATAATCATGGACACATTAGGAAGCAATAAGGGTTTTAGAGAAAAATAATATGAATTCTTTATTTGAAATGTTGAGTCCTAGGTGAGTGTAAATGACCACTTGAAAAGTCATCTCTGGTGGGAAGTTCCCTGCTCGACTCTGCTGCTCCCAGAGCCTCTGGTTATGCCTCTATCGTAGCCCTAATTACGCCATATCAGGATTACTGGTGTGTCTGTCTCCCTAACAGTCTCTAAGTTTCTTAGGAAAGAGATTGTGCCTTAACATATCTCCAGCATCAAATATACTAAATAGATACTTAATAAATACATTTTAAGTGAATCAGTGAATGAGATTGCGCTCAGCAGCCAAAAGGTTCACACAGCCCACTTGCACAGGTGGCATTGAAGTCTGCTAAGTAGCATAACTGAAAGGACGATGGTTTGATGTGCTATCATCTGGGTTCCACAATAATAGGAAGTAGTTCTAGTTAAGTAGATTTTTAAACTTTGACCGAATGTTCCAGTGTCAAGGATCATAATAATCAAATAAGGAAGAAGACAGGAGTCTGGGACATTGTCATCAATCCAGAGCGTTCACGAAGCTAAAAGTAATTTTTCATTTGCCAGCCAGTTCAAAGTTCACTCACCCTTATCACTGTTGTCATGCAACATCATAACAAGCATCAGTCAGCGGCATAAAGGTATTCTGCATGGGACGTGCCTGACTTCTGGGTACTGGTAATTATATTTATGCCGTACAAAGATCTGGTCAGGTGAAAAGCTTTATGGGGAAGACATATATTTTTTTTGTTGGATAGTGCTACTCCTTAAAAGCTGCCAAAGATATGGAGCATGCTTAAAATGCACTTCAAGCACTACGGCAGAATGCTTTCCCTCATACTCCCAGCCAGATCCTTTTTATACTCCCTGTGGCATTGGGATATGGGGTCAACGTCTTCTGAATGCCAAAAGAAATAGATCATAAATCCCGGCTGTTTTAGATACTGTTCTCACCTTCCTGGCCTGGACCTGCAGTTGAAATTCCCTGAGAATTTTATTTATTTATTTATTTATTTATTTATTTTTAATTCATTTTTATTGTTAGACTTATTGGGGTGACATCTGTTAGCAAGGATTACATAGGTTTCAGTCATACAATTCTACAGTGCATTGTCCCTGAGAATTTTATGATGTATTGATTGAACCTAATTAAGTCCAGGATCTGCTCTCTGTTATCCATCTGCCTTAGCAGTCTCTACACTGAGCTATTCAATTCAAACATTTACGAAGCTACTCCTAAGTGCAAGGCTCTGTGCTAGGCCTCTGTTAGGCACAGAGAGAAATAAGACATAGTCTCTGTTGTCCAGCAATCCATAGTCTAGAAAGTTAGGGTCTATGTATGTATACTCTGAGATAAATACTGTGGAAAAAAATGTAAAGAGCTATCAACTTGATCACTATTTACCATTAATTATTGGGTTGAAATGGCAAAGATCTCAGTCACTTATTTGAAATAGTAATGACTCTATCTATCGAATTTTTAAACACTTGTTCTTTAAACAGAGTCTGAGGAATACTGACTCACTTGGTCCTCAGCCACTTCCTTCATAATTAACTCAGACATGTTCTTCTGCTAACCACCATTCTTGTTCCTCCACTTCTGGTGCCCTGTAAGAATGTACACAAAAAAGCTGGGGGTTATCTCTTAGGGAAATGCAGGAACATCTTTAGGCTGACCTTAGGTAGCTTTCATTTCTTCAGTCACAGAATTCCTTTTTCACATTTTTTATTGTTATTATTTTTTAGCTAGAGTTGACATTCAATATTATTTTATATTAATTTCAGGTATATAGCATACTGGTCAGACATGTATATAATTTATGCAGTGATCCCCCTAATTATTACTTGATTTCTAGTTCCAGCAGTTCAGCATCATGTTAACTGCAAGGCTTTGACCACTAAGTTTTAACATTCACATGAGTGAGTCCCCACTCTTTCCTCCTGAGAGACAGATATTCTTACATGTCTCCACACTGCCAAGGCTCTAAACCAGCCATTCAAGAATGGGATGAAACCAAATTTCAAGTACACATCACTCCACCCTAACTTTTGAGAGAAAATTAGGTTCGAGGAAAATCATAGCTATTTCTCTAGCATAGCATTTTACATATTCCTGTTATACAACTTTAAGGTAAATGATACTTGATTGTCTGCGTGTGTCTTGTCTATACAGTAAGTCTTCGCTTAACATTATCAATAGGTTCTGCAACCTTAAGCAAAATGATATGTAACTAAACCAATTTTACCATAAGCTAATTAATATAAATAAGAGTTAAGTTCCTATACTGTTACTATGAAATAATGTTAAAACAGCGTTGAGGAGCTGCTCTGTGTGTGTGTGTGCGCGCGCGCGCGCGTGTGTGTGCGTGTGTGTCCCCTAAAGCACATGTACATAGTATGTGTGTGTGCACTTGTAATTTCAAACTCCCTGGTTATTTTCAGAAACTGCTTTGATTTCATCACACAGACTTCCAGACCGAAACTGTATGTGTGGTTAATTTAGAAAGAGATTACCACGCTCTTCCCCCACATATTAGCTTGAGCAAGTCACTTAACCAAAATCTTAGTTATTTTTACAAAACAAAAGTGATAATATCTGCCCTTCCAAACTTTGAAAGTGGTTATGAGAAACAAATAGGATTGTATAGATCAAACTACTTTATGTATTAATAAAACAAGGGAGTTATGGTTATTATTATAGTCATACGCCACTTAACGACAGGGATACATTCTGAGAAATGTGTCATTAGGCAATTTCATCATTGTGCAACATCATCGAGTACACTTACACAAACCTAGCTGGTATAGCCCACCACACACCCAGGCTGTATGGTACAGCCTGTTGCTCCTAGGCTGTAAGCCTGAACAGCCTGTAATTGTACAAAATAACACAAAATTAAATCAAGCCTTCGAGAAAAATAATGCAACGAGACACAACAAGCACGAGAGGTGTGAGGCTGCTGGTGGTGTGACACGGCATCTGTTTCACCGGAAACTTGTCTATAAGTAGAAAGGATACGCTCAAAAATAATTATAAATAGGAATTTCAAGACTTTATTTCACGAAGAGGCACTTTCAGATTCTTGGTCTCGTTTGGAAGCCTCAAAATAGTCATTCCACTCAGTTTTACCAATTTTAGTGCTACTATTGTCCAATTCAGTTTTAAGCAAATGAAGTCTGGACAGAGAAACAAAAACTCAAGGACACAGTCAATAGTTTAGTGGTTACCTGAGAGTCAGGGGGTGAGGGTGGGAGAGGAGAGAGGGACTCAAATATATGGTGATGGAAAGAGAACTGACTCTGGGTGGTGAGCACACAATGCAACACACAGACGACATATTGTAGAATTGTACATTCTGAGCCTGTGTCATTTTTACTAACCGACGTCACCCCAATAAATTTAACAATAAAAGAAAAAGAAAAAAATTACTTTAAAAAAATGAAAATGGAATTTGGAAATCTCAAAAGTTTCCCAGAGTGGCCACTGATTTTCTGAATCACTTTGTCAGATCTGCCCATTTAATTAAATACACACATTAAATTGAATGTGACTTTTAACCATGTATTTGGCTGGCATCCCTGGAGGATGATCTTAAAATATTTAGATAGCTGAGACCCCATTTTTCAGAGACTTTTCTCTAGAACAAAGGGCCCGAGACAATTTACAATGGCTCAAGCAGCCAGCGGGCCAGGCACCAGCCAGCCTCACTCTGGAACAGTCTGATCACAGAGGACCAGGCAGAAGGCCGAAAGCCGGTCTAGCGAAATAACCGACCCTCGGAGAGTCCAGTTATGGGCTGAGCTGAGTGGCACTCCTCTCAGGGAGAGGGCACAGTCTCATACCAGGCCAAACTGAGTAATTTCAGTAGACATAACCTCTGTCCCCAAATGATCTTTAGGTGAAAGCCAGTTTTGTCTTAAAGGACAACTTGTTTCTGAAATAATCAAGCTTATGTGTTAATTTTAGTACTCACAGACAACAGACACACAAGCAAGGCCTTTTTAACACGTGTGCGCGCGCGCGCGCGCACACACACACACACACACACACACACACACACAATTTCTAAACAACTCCTGAATAAAACCTGGAGAGCTTCAAAACACAAAAAGCAGAAGTTTGAGTCCAAGAAAAAAATAAATAATAAAATAAAAATGTAAAGTATAGTACAGTAAATACATAAACCAGTACATAGTCATTTATTATCATTATTAAGTAGTATGTCCTGTGCATAATTGTACGTGCTATACTTTTATATGACTGGCAGAGCAGTGGGTTTGTTTATATGAGCATCACCACAAACACGTAATGAATGTGCTGTGCCATGTTGGTACATTGGCTACAACGTCACTAGGCAATAGGATTTCTTCAGCTCCATTGTAATCTTATGGGACCACCATCACATATGTGGTCCATCGTTGACTAGAGTACCATCATGTCAGTGTGATTGTATTCAAGAGTATCTTCTAGAATCTAGACCTTTGGTTGCTTTGTTCTCTATAAACCACCAGGCAACCTAAGCTATTGTGGATATTGAAAGTGGACTTCTTTGTGTTTCCTTCAACATTACTTATAATCTTGGCCCAAAACTTCTATGAACAGAAGTTGTTCTACTCAGCGAATTCTAGCACTGTAGCATTTATTCAATAAGTGTTTTATTAAATGTTCCTCCATGCCTGGCACAGCAGTAGACCTTGGAGATGCTAGGGCAAATAATTCAGAGTCCTTGCCTCTCAAAGTTTTGGTATATAGCTGAAAGAAACAAATAAATACATGCAATAAAATTTTATAGGTGCATGTATGGAGGAGAAACAGCTCAGTGGAGAGAATGGTTGAGTCTAACCATTGGGTGAGGAGTGTGACAAATTTTGCTGATTGCCTTCCTAACCATGATCATTTCCCCTTCCCCCACATCACCTCCCACTAATAGACTTGAAAGTCAAATATTCCACTTCTCACCCTCCCTAGCAACTAAGCATGCATGTGGCACAGAGATGTTCAATGAGACGTGTGAATTTGCTGGGTGGTTTCTGGGAAAGTGTTGCTTTCTTAATAAAAGGGCTCATGGCAGATTGTATTTCTCAAAGACAATCACAACAGTATCTCCCACCGTATGTGCTCTCCCTACCATGTGATCTCAGTCTCCTGTCATGAAGAGATGAGGTCAATGTCCTCTTGATTCTGGAGCGAGCTTTGTGATTGTTAGCCAATAGGACAGTGGAAGTGATATCGTCATGTCTAAGGCTAGGTTATAAAATTGCCAGGCATTTCCACCTTGTTTTAATGGTATACTTGCTTCTGGAAGTCAGCACTCATGCTGTGGGGAAACCCGAACTAGCCTATGCCAAGAGACCACATGGAGAGACTGTCTAGATGTTCTGGATGACAGAATAGTGGAAGTCCCAGTCAGTAGTGCCAAATACAAGACATGTCAGTGAGAACACATTGCAGCCCTCATCCATCATTGAATCATGTCCAGTGTTCAAGTCTTCCTAGCTCAGACCACAGATGTAGGAGAGCAGAGAATACCTTTCCCCACTGCGCTCTGTACAAGTCCTCATGACGGAATCTGTGAGCATAATAAACTGATTGTAATCAGATTTATGCTAATTAACTTCAGAGCGATTTATTTTATTTATTTATTTATTTTTTGCATCTGGGATGTGGAGATGGCTGGCATTACCCTTTTTTTCTTCTTCCAGCCTTGATGCTAGGAGCTGAGCATGGTAAGAACGGGGGAAATCTTAAGACAATGTGGGGAAAGCATGGCGTTGGCCTTGACTGACATTTTTGTTATGTTAAGCCAACAGTCATAACCGTCTTATCTCCAGACCCCTTGGAATATAAAATAAATAAGTAAACTCAAGTTTGTGTATGCTACTGTATGCCAGATTATCTGTTACTCACGGTTAGAAGCACCCCTAACTCATACAAGTGACCCCTACTGGTAAGATCTAGTGGATCTGTGGGGAATAAAATTTCATTTTAAAATGTCACTGACTGCTTAATCAGAATAAAATTAGAGATAGCAATTGTAGCCTCGTCTTCTGAAGTTTGGCTATGAAGAAAATGAAACTTTTATTAACAACGGATTTTTGTCTTGAGGACACTATAATCCTCAGATTAAAAAAAAAAATGTCATATATGAGTAGACACGTCCTCAGCTGGACATCAAGGCTGTGGCCTTTTCCATCTGGTGAATTTTCCAGCCCTATGGAGTGCTGGGCCAGATGATCACAAACTTACACTCCTGGCAGCTTCTTATTAAAACTCGCCCATTCAAGCCCTTGCACCTCTGCCCGGCGAGTGCCTGCATCGTGATGGTCAAATGGACTAGCATACCTGTGAATTAGTTCCTCAAGAACTACAGCATCTTTCCCACCCACCACAGAACTCTTGGTACAATTGGCCTATAAGATAAGCTCCAGGTCAAGCTCTGGGATACACTTCACGGGGCAAAGGCTTGGTATGAAGTCTCTTTAAAAACACAGGATCCTGCATGGACGGAATGATCCTGGTTGTCATACTACCATGTCATCTATCCAGCTGTTCAGAAGACTTCAGGATGTCTCTCTGAAGACACAGATAGCTATAAATATTAAGCAAGTGATTTCATCATCTCTCACTCATGTGGGCAAACAAAGTACCATTCTCAATTTTCTCTGTGTGTGTGGGGATTACCAGAACTTGGGACTTACCCCATTGCTCTCCATAGACACTTCTTGAGATGGGGCAAAGGGAATGACAGTATGTTCTGCGAAGCCGTCGTTTTCAAGCCATCTAGTATGTGCTGTAACTACGGATCAGAAATTCCTGAGCCAGAGTCCATCCACTTTCTAGATACAGGCACGGTGATCAGGCCTACAGCCAGCTGGGCTGAGTTTCAGGCCTGCCACGAGTGAAAACCAGGAATGGGGACTTTGGATGTGTTGGGTGCATTGGGCCACATGTGGTGACGGTTTGGGTAGACAGAAGGCCTGTAATGGATGTCCATGATATGTCTCCAGCCCCATCTACCTCAGAAAGAAAGCAGCAGGCTATTACCAAGCTCCCTCATCCTCACCTCCAGTGGGCAGGGAGCTACTGGCAGGTCCACCTGACCTGATTCTAACCGGCCCAGTGGCTGGGAAGAGGCATATGGTATTTCTAGCAGATGCGGGTATGTGCTTCTGTGAGTTGGGGACGTCAAGGCAGGAACTTAGCTCCTCTCCCCTCCCCTCCCCCAGTGCTAAGGAGAAAGACTGGGCTGAACGTATGCCTCCACTTTCATTAGCTGGGCTCAGCAACCATTAAAATTTTTTATTATAAATGGAAAAATATAAGCAGCAAACCTAAAAGCAGATAATGGTATTCCACCTACCCAGAGGAAAGGCCAATAAAATAAAACAAACAAACCTGGGTACTTGACATGTATCTGAGGACTCATTTCTACAATATGTCCATGATATGACCCTATGGTTCAATGCCTGCATATTGTGGCAGCCTGAAATAATTTCAGCCCAAATATCCTGAAGAGGCATATGGTCCACAGGCATACTTTCCAAAAAACCTTTTTCTTCTTCTCCCACCCACTGGCCCACACACAACAGCTCACGTCTCACTTCGCAAACCCTTCAGAAAATCTGTCCGGGCCAGTGTGTTTCCTTTCTCCCTTCCCTTCTTCTTTCTTCTCAATTCGCATCACAAAAGCCTGTAGGAGTTCATCTGGTGAGGCAGGTCCTTCCACAGAGAATGGGGGAAACAAAGAAACCACAGGGCACAGTCTGAATTCTCCTTTGCAGGTGGAGCGAAGGGAAAGTTGAGATCAGATACACTGGTTACCATTTTCTTGTCTTGTATTCATTTTAAAAAATGAATGTTTTTCTACATCAATAAATATTCTTCTCTGTAATATTTTTGCATAGCTTCATAGTATTCCATTGTATAAATTATACTGACTTTAACCAAACCATTATGTAGTTTACTTTCAACTTTCACATGTCTGTGATCAATTTCACTGTTACCTAAATTTTTGCACATATCATCAATTATTGACTTAGGATAAACCTCCAGAAGTAGGGATCCTGACGCATGAGTTAGGGTATTTTTGGTCACATGTGTGACATGCAGTGGCTTTCATAACGTGAGACTCTATTTACGTCTGGGATAAAGTGTAAGGAATGTGGTAATTCTGGTCCATAATGTCAAGGACCCAGGTTTTTTCTCTTACGGCTCTCAGATCCCTAGATGCTGCACTTGTCCATGTGATCTAAAAGTACATCTGTATTCCAGGCAGCAGGACAAGGACAAGGGGAAACAAAGGAGCACACCCTGCCCTTTTAGGGCTCAGCCCTGGAGTTGGGCATACACATCACTTCTGCTCTCATCCTCTTGGCCAGCACTTATTCACGTGCCCATTCCAAGCTGCAGAGGAAGCTGGGAATATAATCTTTAGTATGAGCAGCTAAAAATTCTAATGCCGTGGAAGAAGAGGTTAATGTGTTTATGTGTTTTGAAGGTTTTTGATATATATACCTTATTGGTCTGCAAAAAGATTACAGCGATTTATACTTTCATCGCCCTACCAACACAGGACGTTTAAAATATCTTGCCAAACTAATAACTGAAGATTATAATGCTGTTTTATTTTGCTTAATTTCTAGTGATGTTTGAACCATTTTTATGTTGAAATTCATCTCAGAAGTGACTTCAGAAATTGATTTAAATGAAGAGTTAAGGAGGAAGCCCACATTTGAAAATGACAGACTCTCAGTAGGGCATTGCAGGTTGCCCACCACCTTTCCAGGATTGTTTCGTTAGACAATTCTAATCCTGGTTCTCGGGAATGGTCCCTTTTCTTTCACCAGGTATGAACTTACTGTTGTGAATTAGGTCTATCCTTACGTTTTACTGCTTCAAAGATGTTCACGTCCTGGTTAGGCAGCCCCTATGAGGCTAGAGGAAAATGACTCAGAACTTGAAGGACTGTTTCTTCCAGGACTTTCAGCTCAACTAAACTCAGTGTAATGAATTTAATTCTTTATTCATTTAGTGTTAGAGGTCACCCAGGACCACCAGTCCTGACTCAGACTAGATAGCCTGATCCAGGGCCACAAAACTCTTGCCAGGTTTGGAAGATGTCCACTGTATCTGTCAGGAAAAGCTAGCTTATTCTGAGGTAACAAACACTCCCAAATGTCAGTAGCTTCAAACAGCAAACACATTGTTGTCTCTCTTGGTGCAGTGTGGGGGACTCTTCTCTAAGTCATCATTATCATGGGACCCAGGCTAGTAGAACCTCACCCTCTGGAACATGGCCAGTCACTAACATGGCAAATCATACATCCACTCATAAAGGCTTTTATGAGAAAAGTGGCATATGTTATTTCCACTCACATGTCCTTGGCCAAAGCAAGTCCTGTGGCTACACTTAACTTCATGGAGGAGGGAAGTGCCCTGAGGGAAGAGAACCAGAAATATTGGGGAGTCTCACTAATGACTACCAGACTCCTAAGCCATGGAAGTGGGGGCTAGGGAGTGGACTTCAGGTTTCAGGAGTCTCCAGAGTCATCTTGGTTGGTTTCCTAAAGGGTCTAGGGATGTTTTTCATGGTCCTTATGAGCCTGTAGGCTCCTTGCAGACAGAATCTTCTGGCTTGCATTGGATTCCCAGCACCTGGCATATTTCTTGGCATGTGGCAATTGCTCAGCAAATACTTATTAAATGGGGAATGAGAAAGGGAACACTATACCCAGAATAGTTTCTATATAAAAAGTACTGGGTGCTGGAGTGCATAGGACCAAAATGGTAGGAAGGCTGGCTCTTTGCTGGGGGCATTCCAAGTCACCACATGAAAATAGCCAGAAATAAGTCCATATACTAGTAGTAGGAGGTGTGAGTGAAATGGTGCATGGCTAGCTAGAATGGAAGGCTACTGGCTCACTATTATGATCATACACTCACACCTATTCAACTTTGATACACACACTCCCAGTGTGTCTGTTCACGTGTATCAGTGTAAGTTCCAATGATCACATAATGTTATGTGTACTCATAAACATTCATACACACACACCCAGCACTAGCTGACTAAAATATCTTGTTCATTCTTAAAAGAAGCTTGGTGATAATCACCATGGCCTTGAAAAAAGCAAGAATGAAAAGCCAAAAAAGTTTCCATGATTTAACTCTTCATAGGCAAGGGAACAAAATAAATCCCTTCTCTATGTCTTATCTTGTTAATCTTTTAAACTAAACAAGTAAGACGTGTTGTGTCAATAAAGATGTTGTTGTTGTAAATCCCCAAATCAATTTAGGCTAACTTAAAGCAAAGGCAAAACAAGTAGAAGAAACGGGGTAACCCTAAAAATCAAAGCAACTCCTAAAATATTAAGACAGACAGAAAACAAGAAAAGTTTCAAGGTTCTCTTTTGACACTGCCAACAGAAGATTCAACTCCAAAAATTATCCATTCCTATGTATCTGTATCAAGATTCAGGCTCAGAGAGTATCTGATTGGCCAAGTTCAGATGGTACATATCCACTTTTATGTTGGGAGGGCTGGTGAGGTGGGAGATGAGATGGGAAGATTTCTTTTCATTCCCAGGACATCCTAACTTACATGGACTGAAGGCAGGGCAGTTAGTTTGTATGCAAAGAAATGAGCACTGATTAGAATAAAAGTAATAGAGGTTTATGACATATGGTTATGATTTTTTAAAATAGAAAATAAGTAAACAGAAGGAAAAAATATAATCACCTTTATTCCCACCACAGTTTACATTTTGGTATATAGCCTTTCAGACATTTCTCTAATCATACATAATTTTCTCCTTATAAAAACTGAGTCATATTGTATATCTTGCATTATCATTTGCCTTTTTTATTTAACATACCTTGTGAAAACTCTATATAAATAGCAATAGGGTTAAAATATAACTTTTAATTCAGTGTAAGGAGACTCAGATGAACTATAATAAAAGATAGTGACCAGTAGAATAATTAATCAATATTAGAGTAAGATTTTGGGGTCATGATTTCTAGACATATCCTTCCAATGAACAACTACTACCAGTATATCTAAATTTTCATCTCTCTGTATATCTGTGTACATACATATATAGCTATCCATCATATAGCTAGCTACCTACTTTACAAACATGATAGGCTAGGTTATGCTCCAGTGAAAAACAACCCTGAAATGTTAGTTGCTTAATAAATGTACTTCTCACATAGCCAGTGCAGGTTGGGAGGGCTCTGCTCATCTAGGCACTTGGGAACCAGGGTCATCAAAGTTCCATTTCAACCGAGCAGGGGCACAGAATACGACATCCTGATCCTCAAAGCTACTCCAAGAAGTGACACACATCTCTTTTTACCTCCACTCAAAGCAAATCTCATGGCCACACTAACTCCAAAACAGTAATCCTGCCATGTGACCCTACCATGTCCACAGAGGAATTAGAACATTTGTGAGTGGCAAGTGGCAAAGATGACCTTTGTTCATTTGAGTTTATAAAGAATTTAGTAGTAGAAATTGGGTTGGAATGAAGAATAAAATCTTTCCCAATTTGTAAATTCTTTCAGAAGATCAAATGACTTAACCATATTAGTCCGTTTGCATCATAAACCATTTCCATTTCTATCTCAAACTATATTCTGTCGCTCCCTCTAATTCTCTGGTCATATAACATCAAACAATCCAGAAAGTAAGGACAAACCGAGGGTGTCAAAAAATGTATACACATTTTAAGAGATGTTATCTATGTATTACTTAAGTTGAATTGAATTACAGTAGCAGTGTGTAGTATGACAGTCGCTCAAAAGATGGCATTAATCAAATGAATGCTAGTGTCATCCTGTGACAGGCAGGACAGTCAAAGAAAATGGCAGAAGCACGGCTGTCATTCAAGGAGCACAAGACAATTTTGAAGTAGTACTTGCAATTTGAGAACACTGTTTGAGTTTCATTCTCCTGACTTAACACCCCTTGACTTCTACCTATGGGGGACCTTAAAGGATGTGGTGTACCGTAGAAAACTGGCTACACTGGTGATACTTCGGGAAGACACTGAAACGGGACGTGCAGTGATACAAGTGGACACTTCGGTCAAAACTGCTCAAGCAGTAGCTCGCCGTCATCAGAAGTGTCTGGACGCTGATGGTAACCACTTTGAGCAACTCTTGAAACTGCAGAAGTCAAATGTGACTTGTATTCATCTTTTGTTATTGATATAGAGTATTACAATTTTAATATAGTTATTTTTCCTTTCTTAAAATGTGTATACATTTTTTTGGCACCCTCTAGATAGCTGGTGCTGGTAGCGGACACAGATGATGTTGTGATATCCTAAAAAACCCAGTGTTATTCATTCTAGGTGATCTAAAACAAAACATGAACAGTTTTGACTATTCTATTCTAACTATTATAAAAATTATCCTGAGGAATTGAATATTAATAGAGCAGTATCATTAATGAGTCTGACCAGGAAACCATTATGAAAATGATACCAATAATAATAACATATGGCTTTGGAACCAGTTTATTTCAAGTGTTGCCTACTGAATA
Source organism: Lyroderma lyra (assembly GCA_004026885.1). Lineage (NCBI taxonomy): Eukaryota > Metazoa > Chordata > Mammalia > Chiroptera > Megadermatidae > Lyroderma > Lyroderma lyra. The sequence goes on along the minus strand of PVJL010009038.1, from coordinate 29,181 downwards.
TAATTAACTGATGCAATGTTTGAGGTCTTTTTAAAAAGTAATATGTAAATGATAAGAAAACTACCTCTGTAGCCACTATAGGGTATGTCTGGGTATATCAATCAACCTGTTATATTCATTGATGGGTGAGACCATGGCCTTGGGGAAGAGAAAGACGAAATGTTAATAGGGCATCATCAGAAGGCACTTGAACCAGGGACAAGTTGGGTACCGCTGGAACCAAAGCCTCCAGCCACAGGTCTTAACCGGAAGCTGAGATAGAAGCAAAGGTGGCGACTGAGTCCTACTGGAAGTTGCAGATTCCAGGCAGACAGTTTCCGGGGTTGACTGCTGATGAGACTGGACTCAAAGGCTCACTTATAATCAACCTCCCCTTCTCAGTCGTAAACACGCCTCTGCCATGCTCTCTCAAAGACAGAAAAGGGAGAAACGATGAAACTATAGAAATGACAGTTTGCAGCTCTTGGAAAGAGGAGCTGAGCCAGCAGAGGGCAACAGCAAAGGACAACCTCAGGCCCAGGGAAAGGCATGCTGGGGTCCATTGCCCCCCTCCTTGAATCTGGGAAGGTGTGGGACAACTTCAACCAATAGAGTAAGCAGAAGGGATGCTGTGTGATCGCTGAACTTCAGTGGCTGAAGCACTCAATCTTGAGCCGCCTTAAGAACAACCTGCCGACCCCAAGGCCACTATGCTGTGAAGAAGCCAACCACAGAGACCCAGCAAGGTACTCCGGGGAAGGTCTTAGTCCTTAGTCCAGGCCCCAAATTTGTGAATGAATAAACCTGCAAAGTGCTGCTTCTGCAGCGCATGCACTAACATTGGAATGATACAGAGATTGGCTCGGCTCCTGCCCTGGGATGACACGCACACCTTCAGAAGATCCCAGCGCCCAGCCTCTGAGTCACACCTCGCCTTCCAGTGTTACCAACCAAGGCCCCACGGGTCGGGGAACGGACAAGCCATCTCTGCTGTTTGAATTCCTGATCCACAGAATTTGTGAACTTAAACAAGTGGTGTCTGAAGCCAAGTATCTGGGTCCTTTTTCACGGAGCAGTGGGAACTGGAACAAACGTTTTCAGAGCTCGTGATGTATCCTGTCAACTTGTTTTCCGGGCGGCGTGGAGCAATTTGGCCTCCCACACAGAGCCCATGAGAGCTCCCACTTCACCCACACGGATGTATTCCAGAGTTCATTCCTATGCAGCTTTTTACTATGGAAAATGAAGATTCACAAAAAAACAAACAAAACAAACAATAGTATATGAACGAAGGCCGAGGGACCCAACACCCAGCACCAGTAATATCCACTCTTACCCCATTTCTTCCCCTTCCTACTCCCATCTCTTCTGTCAGCACAGCTGTCATATCTCTACATTACACCACTCCTCTTAAATAAAAGCATATTTGCTTTTCTTGGTCAACGAAGACCAGGACTTGGCAGAAATAGCAAGACGAAACGATACACAACAGAGTAAGAAAACAAGGTATTACCAACTACATAGTAAATAGTTCCAAGAAGCTAGAGACTGTTTTAAACACATCACATATAATAACTCATTCAAGCTTCATAGGAACTCTAAGAGGTAGGTAAAATTAATTGTCAACCCAATTTCCAGATGAGGAAATAGAGGCACAGGAAACTAAGTACCTTGTTCAAGTTTGCGTAGCTAGCTCGTACGTGGTAGACGGAAACTGAACCCAAGCGGTCTGGCTCCAAAACCTGTGCTGACAATCACTCTATTCCATCCCTGCTCTCAAGGGAGACTGATTTCTGTGGCTGATTCCAAAAACGTATGGACACTGAACTGATTCTCTGATCCACCATTACCACCCAGTTATTGGGGAGCTCTCTGAAAGTTGGAGATAATATATGGTGTCATTTTATCAGTGGGCTCCGGGAGAACTATTGCTGGTTTTTGGGTGGAGCCTCGTAATGAAAAAGCCAGGCCAGAAAACGGGAAAAGGTGTTAGGTTTCTACTACATATGCAATAGGGTCTTCTTCATATTAAAAGAAAAAACAATCCAAAATCTGGATTCCTATGCAGAGATGGAGCTTCCTCATAGCTAATTCCTAATGAAATAATGAAAAAAAAGCAAAAGCAGGTTCTTTAAAAATTCACCAGCGCCAATCCAATGAGGAAAGGGGCACCCGGCAACACTACAAACCTCACAAAGCAAGTCCGGGGCGGGCCGGAGGCGCGGGAGCGCGGCGGCGGCGGGGCGAGGGCGCCGGCCGGCTCCGCCTCTCCCTGCTCCCAGGCGCTCCCAGGCGCTCCCGTCTGCCCAGAGCCCTTCCACGCGCTTAGCCTTCTGTCTCCCGACCGCTGGGGCGAAAGGGGGTGACCCGTCCAGGGCGGCACGCCACGGGGCTCCCCTGCTCCCCGGAGACCGATCCAAAGCCTGCGGACCCGGAGCGCCCCGGGGAGAAGTGAGCGCAGAGCTCAGGGTTCGCAATGCGAAGGCCGCAGCCTCGGGTAGGCCCCGCGCCCGTGCCCGCAAGGTGAAGAACAGCAGGCAACGGCGAGCCCGCCAAGCACACCACTGTGGGGAAAACACACTGGTCTCTGATAAGGTGGCAAGGCAGTCATAAATTCACCCACACCCATCAGAGCAAACGGGCGTGGGCGTTTGGGGGGGCTTGACAGAGCTGCCCGAATTTGAGCAAGATGAAAAGCATCAGCCCTGGCCAGGAGGCACCGGCGCCTGAGGGCCCGAGCGTGGCGTGCGGGTGGGAGGAACAGCGCCTAACCCAAAGCCTGCAGGAGAATTTAACTCCAGGAAAAGGAAGAAGTGCCCACACCAGAGTCTCAGGGACAAGGCAGAGCCACCCCGTGACCAGGGCCTTCAGCAGAAGACCATGGAGAGGAGGGATTGAAGGGAGGAAGAGAGGAGTCCCATAGGGGGCATTCTCAGAAGGCCTCGCCTGGGGAGTCTGAGACCTGATAATTTTGTTATAGATGAAAAAGGGGTTCTACTTAAAGCACCCTCACAGGGTGATGTGATGAGAAATTCCTAACTGGGCTGGTCACAGTAGTCAGTCACATCCCAGGCTTACGACTTTTTTAGTAAAAGGTTTATCGTTGCCTTAAGCAAGACCTGTCCACTTTGGGAAAAAAGGGAACCACACTTGAGAGAGCACACAACCTTGGTAACTCTCCAATCCCCACCTTGCTCTCTCCTACCCTGTGGCATCTCCCTTACGTTCCCTCCTTAATTCAAAGGCGTCGAAGGAGCTACAACCCAGCATTCTCGAAGGCGTTGGAGATCTTGCTTCCCAGACATTGTCATCAGTTTGGGCTCAAATACACTCTTATGAAGATTCTCTACAGGTTTGCAAGTTTCTTTGATTGACAGAGTGAACCGGCTCCACTCTTAGGACCCTTCCTGAACCCTTCAGGAAAAAAACAGTTTTTTGAGCACCACAGTGTGTTGGGCACTGAGCTCATTTCATGTATTAGCTCATTTCATCCTTACAGCAACCTAAGAAAACTTCTGCCCAAGGGCACAGAGCTAGTAAGGTGGTCCGGATCCAGAGTCTGTCCTCTTATCCATAATACTCCCTCGATTCTCCTTTACTCAAAAACGGTTTAATCCTCCTCCAGAGCTGGAAGATCCCAGTTGTTTACTGGGTGGACAGGGGAACTAACCAGACTGCTTTGCCTTGGAGAAATTAAGAGTCCTTTGATTCTCCTATCCCCAGAGAGAAGCTGAGAAGGAGGAAGGCATCTGCCATGTGGGTACACTTTCTTTTGTTAACAAACCTTATTTCACATGTAAATAACCAGTTGAAATTAATCTGGTCTCTGTTAAGTGTTAAGATCTTTCTCTTAGGTAAATGAAAATCCCTTCATCAACAGGTTTAGCTTCCCAGGCTGTAAACTACACCCCTACATAAAACACCCACACAGGTACACAGAGCTCGCAGCAGTGTTTTAACACAGACATAATTATGACTCACGAATAAGCATGGCTGGAGCATAAGGCGCTCCACCAGAAGTTACATAAGAAGTTACAAAACGACATCCATTTTCTTCCTACAGCAGTGCTAACAGCACGCACGGTGGGTTGGAGATTATGTTAACAGGAGGCAGGATGGGCCATTTATTGTGATGAATTTCTGAAGTGGGGGATGACTTGTAATCACTAGTCCACTGTGGGGAGTGTAATATTCCACCAATTAACAGTAAGCTCAATGATAAGCCCAAATGTTGATTCCAAGGAAGTATTTGGCCTGACAATCAGTGACTCTAGATGGACCCTTTCCTTCTGGATTCAATATCTTTTGTTCTAGAGTTGATTAGCCTTAAGTAACTCCCATGTGGGAATGATGATTTTTTTTTTTTGCACTAAAAATAAGTCTGCTCTATTTCATGAACCTAGATGTGCGTACACAAAAACAAAGTGGATTTTTGATAACTCAAGATAGTGCCTAAATTGTTTCAAAACTCCTCAAATCAAGAATAGGAAAGAGGGACAAAGCCAGGAGCCTCAGCTCAGGAACTTGAGGGAACATGAAATGCCTACAGCAGGGAGGGCAGAGAAAGCATTTGGCCCAAATGTCACAGTCGCCTCCCTAGTTAGTCCCCTCTATCTTATTTGCTCCTTTATTCTTCTCTAAAACTTTTTAGGGATGTGTGGATGGAAAACTTGTGCAAATAAGTGAGGCGTGAAAGGAGCTGATTTGGACCCTACCACCAATGATCTATTCTTTATAAATACTCACCATATATGATTATTACTATTAGTACTAATACTGCTTTCTCTATGGTACACCTATTCGCATATGTGAAGGCATTAATAGTGAAGACAACTGGGGAATACAAATAACCTTATGTGGAGAGTAGTGACTGAGAGCCACATTGACACAGGCAAATCTCCCTCCCGAGGGGATGTATGTAAGCTCGGTACAAGAGATGACCTCACATCTTGAGAAACTCTGGGGCCATCCCTGAGGCAACCATGGGTGTTTAGAGTCAATATAGAACACGTCAGTACTTAGAAACATCTTGGGTATATACGTACTTTGGGCAGACAGATACTTAGGGGTCAGAAGAAGGATGTACATCAGTGGAAGAATTTGGAAGAGTAGCAAGACAAGAAGGACCAGAGAAAAACATTGCATGGAAGCCAAGAATATAGTTTCAAGAAGGAAGGGGAGAGTGTCCAAATATTAGGCTTCTTGAAACTTTTTACTCTTTAAAAAAAGTTGTTTTTTTTTCTGGATCCTACATGTCCCCCCAACTACTGTCCAATGACACATACTCTTCTTCAAGTCCTCAGACCTCTTCTCCCTCTCCATCACGGAGTAATTCAATGTGCTTTCATTGTTTCAGCCACCCCCGCCCCATCTACATGCGGAAGAGTCCCCAGTTTATTCCTCCTGCTTAGACCTCCCCACCATGGTTTAGGCTCACTTTTTTCAACTACAGGAATGCATCAGAGATACTGCAGGTTTGATTCCAGACTGCCACAACCAAGCGAGTGTCCTAGTAAAGTGAGTCTCCCGATAAAGTGAGTCATAATCATTTTGCTAGCAGAGGGTCTTGCCTTCAATTTATAAAAAACACATTTGTGAAGCTCAATATACTGGAGTGGAATAAAACCAGGTATGACTTTACTTGCTAAGCAATTTCACCCGGATGCCCCACCGACCCAATGAACCCTTCATTTTTCTCTTTAGTCTGCAAGTCTCAATGGGATTCCCCATTATCAAACAATTATCCAAGCTGGAAACCTGTGGGTCATTTTGATAACTCCTTTTCAACCCTCATTTCTATCTCTGAGACATGCCACTTTGGGGTCCTAAAGATTTCTCAAGTTCATCACCCCTTTTCCAGGCTGAGTTTTAGCACATCATCTCTCTCCCCTAACACCACTGTGGTCTTCAGTTATCGGTCCTCTCATCTTTGGTCCTGCCTCCCTCAAATCTTCCCAGATTCTCAGAGCCACTTGATTGGAAAGCTAGTTCACGCTCCTGTTTAAAACTGTCTATTTACCACCCATCATCCATGAACACTGTGGAAACAGCCCAAGTGTCAATCAATAGATGAATGGATAAAGAAAAGATGGTATGCATATGTAATGGAATATAACTCAGTCACAAAAAGGAAATCTTACCATTTGCTACAACATGGATGAATCTAAAGGGTATTATGCTAAGTGAAATAAGTCAGACAGAGAAAGGTAAATACTGTAAGATATCCATTATATGCAGAATATAAATAGAAAAAACCCCTGCTCATTAATACAGAGAACAGATTGGTGGTTGCCAGAGGGTCAATGGTCAAAGGTACAAACTTCCAGTTATAAAATAAATAAGTCATGAGGATGTAATGTACAACATGGTGACCATAGCTAATAATACTGTGCTACATATTTGAAAGTTGCTAGGAGAGTAGATCTTACAAGTTCTCATCACAAGAAAAAACATTGTAATTATGTATGGTAGAGATGTTAATGACTTTTTGTGGTGACCATTTCACAAATACACAAATATCAAATCATTATGTTGTACACCTGAAGCTAATAAAATGTTACATGTCAATTATAAAAATCTGTCCATTTGCTACCCAGCAACCATTGGGTAAAAGCTGCATGGGCCTCCATCATCAAGCCCATGCCTTCCTCTTCAATTGTTTCCAATTACAGCTGATGTTATTTTATTCCTCTATGTCTCTGCTTATGCCTTTTCTCTAAACCCAGCCTCACCTGACCATCTCACTCTCATGTTCTGAGACTCAGCTCCCTTGCTTTCTCCAAACAGCTTATCTGATCCTTCTAGTTTTCTCCTCAATACTTTGTACATTGCAGGAATTTTTTAGGTCTGCAGGTGAAACACTCAGAATAGTGCCTGGCAGATAGTCACCATGCCAGGGGACGCTCCACAGCTACCCATTACATCCCATATTGTATTATAAGCACGGGGTTTCATTTCTGTTCGATGTTGATCTTCTTGAGGACTTGCAGGATACCTTTTATTTGCCCATTCAGATCCATTCTACCCTTCTCCTTCCTGCTCTGCTTCCGAAGGTTGATGTATAGACTACATCAAAAGACTTACACCTGCAACTTCCAGGTGGTTTGAAGGGGGCACCTCGGGGTAAGGAGTGTGAGGTCAGGGAATTTATTCCCCAGCTCCCTCCCTGCTAGGTTGCCATCTGCTGACTGAAGGCCCCTTGACTGAAGGCCATGCCCTATCAGGAAGCACCTGCACCCCCCATTTCAGCTCTGAGGATGGTAATCTCCACTATTACTACCTTCACAGTATCCCATGTGATTTCCCAAAGCACTGTCTACATTGTCCTCAAATGACCCAAGTTGAAGTGCCATCTGTTTTCTGCTGGGGTCCTGATGGATACAAGGACAAAGATGGCTTCTTATTCACCCCCGGAGCCTTGCATCCAACATAGGGCTTGGCATATAGTAGGCACTCAAAAATGGTCGAATGAATAATGAATACATGCATCATCCTGCTGCAGCTTGCCAAGTCTTGCCCGCTATGTCTGAGATGGCAGAAAGTGGTGGTCATTAGTGAGCTAATTAAATTTAGGTTCAAGAGGAAGTAGAAGGAGATGCTTCTACAAACAGAGGCTGGAGATTAGTCTCAACAGGGGGACTCAGAATTGGTTAGGATTTGAGGAAAAGGAGCATGGTCCAAATCTTCCTGGTAGATTTAAGAGAGCAGAACTCCACCTTTGGAATGAGAAGAACATTGGAACAAATGATGCAGGCAATGAGATATGGAAGATATAAAATAAGAACTGTCAATTAGCAGGGAAAGCTGATTTCTTGTTAGTATTTCTTCCTTGCATTTGCACATATTTATAGTATTCCAGGACAGCAATTCTCTGACTTGGATGCAGGAACTGAATTGAAATAAACATTGTAATGAATGCACCCACATGCCAGGTGTGGTGGTAGAATCTGCAGACATAGGAATGAATGAGACAATTTCTATCCTCAAAAAGTTCACATTAGGGAGAGGAAGACAAACACACAACCAGATCATTTTAAAGCAGTTTGGTAAGAATTGTGGTCAGTGGGGAGCAATGATGGACTCAGGAAGGGTTGTTCAACCCAGCCTCGGAGAGAGAACGGGAAAGCAGTCCAGGAGGACTTCCTGCGGAGGTTAGCTCTCAGAGACGTCTAAGCGTCAGCTGCATGGGGAAGCGCAGCCTACACCCTGCTGGGGTAGGTACAGTGAGCAGAGGAGGTGGTCAAAGAGGAGAAAAGCACGGGACCCCTTTAGCCAACCCGGGTCCAAGGCCCGAGCACTAGGACCTGCTTAGAAAACACTTTGTTTTTATCATTAGTTTTAATTACAAAAGGTATCATTAAAACATGTCTATAAATAATTCAAAGAAACTCAAAGAGGTTTTCAGAGTAAAACCAGAAAGTCTGCTTTCGCTGCACTGTCAATCCCCCTTCGTTCCTCAGAGCTAAAGCCCACTAACAGCTACACAGGTCCCCCAGCTGGCCTCCTCGGCGTGGTGGAGTAGTATTTTGGTATATTAATCACAATGGTTTTACCTTCAATATTTGTCGTCTCTGGGTTTTTTTTGTTTGTTTTGCTTTGTTTTGTTTTTGGTAATTCTTGTTTATTTGCTGACTCTTTTAGTCATACTTCCCATATACACACACCAATAAAGGAGGACCCTGAGGCAGGAGGCATTGCAGTAACAAGGAGACTCATGGCCAAAGCTTTAGATTCCACAACCTGAAGGGAAGGGACTCTCAGTTCCCAAATCTTAATGTTATGAATCACAATCAAAGCTCTGGAATATCTGGGGGCCAAAAGCCCAGCATGACCAGTAGTTTGGAAACAGAATGCCACCAGAGACTACAAAGGAAGTGGAGTCATGGAAGGGACGGATATGAAGGGTGGGTGTGGGGAGGGCATAGTTCTGTGTGGCTCAGGATGACAAGCAGGACATTAAGCAACATCTATGGAAGAGGAGACGCCACCTTCCCCTATGTGAGCAGCAGAGAGCCACCAAGGGGCCAAGGCAGTGTCAGCAGAGGGCCCAGGACCCATCTGAATAAGCAGAGCCAATGCACTGCTTGAGCCATTCGGGGTGCTGTCTAGTGAGGGCTCCTATACATGGCAGCCTGGACAGCCATCAGTCATCCAGCAGCTACAATACTGGTGCGCGGCCCAGAACTTGGCCCTTTCCAAGGCCCAGGTCATTTATGGGTCTCTAAGATGGAGAGTGGAGCCAGGATACCTAAGAAGTGACAATGTGGTAAAGCGCACCCCAGCATTCGTATCGGGGAACCTGAGGAGAGCGAGCCTGAGACCTCTCTTCGGCCAGGCCAGAGGGGACCACAGCCCAACACACATTTGTGTGATACGCAGGTGCCGAGTATTGCTCAGCACTCATTGATCACACCACATAGACTATCCAAAATTTAAGAGTTTTAACTTCCAGTGCCTTGAACAGTAAGGATGAAGTAAGTCCTCAATAAATATTTGTTTAATAAATGAACAATAATACACCAGTGAGCTTTCCACACGGAATGTACTAACTTCCATCATTCTTAGTTGGCTGTTCAGTATTCTATCATGTGATATCATCTATTTAACTAATGGGCATTTCAGCAACTATATTTTTGTAGATTGGACACAAACTGCTGAGCCAAAGTTTATGGACATTTTGATAGATATTGCCAATTGTCCTCCGAAAAGAACGTGCCAATTTACACTCCTGCAGAGGAAAATGACATGACAGCCAATGTTGACTGAGAGCTTCTTGTACCCAACCACTTTCCCAAATACTCCGCATGGATCAATTAGCTTATTCCTTAAAACAGCCCTGTAAAATAGATATTTTTCTCTTCGTTTTGTATATTTATAAACAGAATCATAGACAAGTCAAATAACTTGACTAAAGCCATGGGTTGGAAAATTGGACTCCAAAGCATCTGTCCTTGACCATGTGCCTCTGAGGAAGGGTCTCTATTTCCCCCATATTCATTAATTATAGGGGTTTATGCCTTTTCTCAACAATGTTGGTGAATACACTATACAAGCCCCAAAGTGGATATAAAGGATAAATGTTTAGAAGGTTGACTCCATTTGGCTACTCCTCCTGTAGATCCAGATTTTAATATTTTTGTGACTGAATCAAAAGTTCTAATGTTCTTGCTGACAGGGTGAGAGTATCGGTTAGGGTGGTGACTTGCAGACAGCACAGTCCACTCTTGCTAGTTGCAACAGAAATGGATTTATCATCACTAACTTTATAGCATTTCTAGGAGGGTCAGAACCATGTTTGGTGAATACACAGCCAGGAACAATGCTATCAGGAGAAACAGCCAACCACACCAGGAGCCTATTCACACCAGGAAACCTCTCAGCTGCTGCTGAGACCACTGGACACCAGACAGCTGTGCCACCACCCAGCTGCCCTGGAGGAATCAGTCTCCACCATGGCTACCAGCTCATGCTGTTCACTCCACCTTCCAAGTTTCTGGTGGAAGCTACTTTGCAAAGGAGTCTGAGAAATGGAAGTTTTGCTTTCTAACCTCTGAGGTACAATCCAGAGAGGTTTGGAGTGAGTTATAGACAACTCACAGTTTCTATTACAAGCACAGTAGTCCTGCCTTATTTGAGCCAGATACATTGAAGGACCCCCAGGGGACACCCCAAACCACGATAGTACCGGACTCTGTGTATACATGGCGTGGTCAAGAAATTCACAGAACGAAGGGGAAGAAAGGAAAAACAAAACTGTTTATTATGTTTCCTTTTCTATATCTTCATCCTGAGCCCTAGTACACTTCTCAGGTCTTTCATTGAGTTTATTTATACCTTGAAAAAATGTTTTGTTTTTGCCCTCAAAATACGTTGAAATTACAACTTTAACTTCTTCATCGCCAGTGAATTTCTTCCCTTGAAGCTGTTTTTTAATATTTAGAACAAATAATAATCAGACAGAGCCACATCTGGACTGTAGGGAGGGTGGCTTAACGTTTGGAAGCCACAGTCGTGAAGAGCAGCCAACGCAACATTTCCCTTGTGCACAGGAGTGTTGTCGCACAAAAGCTGCACCCCGTTGGTCCACTTTCCTCTTCTTTTCCTTTTCACAAATTCTTTTAACTGTTTCAGCAGACTGGAATAGTACTTTTCAGTTATTGTGACACCTTTATCCTTGTACTCAATCAGCAGTATTCCAAAAAATCTATAGCCATGATTTTTCCAGCCAACTGGGACATTTTGAACTTCTTAGTTGGGGGGCATGCCCTTTTCATGCCACTGGGTTCCTGCTTTGACTCAGGCTCATCATGATGAACCTAAGTTTCATCTCCAGTGACAATCTTTGTAGTCTCTGCAGAGGTCCGAAAACTGCCTTGAACACTTGATGAGCTGTAGTTTTTGAAGTGGCGTGAGCATTCTCGGCACCCATCTTGCACTGACTATTGACATCCTTAGATGCTGATGGAGAATATTCTAAACAGTTGTAGGTGATACTCCACCCATTTCTGCAAGCTGCTTTTTATTCAATCTGGCATCTTCCACTATAGGTTTTCAACTTTTTTTTTTTTTTAATTCATTTTTATTGTTAGACTTATTGGGGTGACATCTGTTAGCAAGGATTACATAGGTTTCAGGCATACAATTCCACAGTGCATTGTCAACTTGATGCATAATAAGTTTTTTGACAATGTCTGAGGAAGTGGCCTCAACAGGGCACCCCAAAGAGAGATCATCTTTAATTGAATCTCTGCCTTGCTTGAAAAGGCTGTGCCACTTGTAACTATGGGTGTCCCAGGACAACAGTGCCCATAAACCACTAACATTTCCTCCAAAATGGTTTGCCCTTGTTTTGTGAGAAACTTAATGATGGTGTGAAATTCCTTTTTTTTTTTTTTTTTTTTTTTGCATGGCTCTTTTCAGTTTATTGCATGAAGGAGTTACAGGAGTTACACTAGATGAAATTCCATTTTATCCTTTCTTGGGGTTTTCTTCATGTTTGACATGCTTCTTCAGTGATGGCTGAAAGAACACAGATGCAAGCAGGCTCAAATTTGGTTCATATACTAATAATAAGTCCACAATCAAACTGTGTGCACTAGTACTTACACCTCTTGGATAACTCCTCGTTCTGCGAATTTCTTGACCACTCCTTGTACTATGTTTTTTCCTAAACAGATACCTATAATAAAGTTTACTTCATAAAATAGTCACAGTAAGAGATTAATAATATTAACTACTGCTAAAATAGAACCACTGTAACAGTATACAGTAATAAATGTTATACAAATGTGGTCACTTGTCTCAGGGGTCCCTTGCTGAAGCCCTCCTGTAGACTCAATGTTTCTGGTGCAACACATTGCTATCACTCAGAACCCATTTTCTAAAACAAACACCTTTCATGTCCTCCACAAATTTAATGCTTTTTCCATCTTAACTAAGCACTTACCACTCACTGCTGCTGTAAGTTTTGCATTTTGAGGTGTAACACCAAAACTAGCGCAAATGTCTTTCTCCTTCTTCACAATTTCACAAATAGAAGATTTGTACTGGTTCATACCGTAGATCTTAGAGATCTCAGGATACAATTGTTTCCTTTCCTTGTTAAGTTGAGAACTTTCACCTTTCCCACTTAGAGGAAGCATGTTATGGCTTCATCTTTGGCATCTCCAAATTGCCAGGATCACTACCCTTGTGCTTTGGGCCCACGATTCAGTAAAATAAGGGTGACTTGAACACGAGAACTTTGATACCAAAATAGTCACTGATGGTGGAGGAAGGTCTGTACAGCATGGGGACACTGAAAAAAGGGATGATTCACATCCCACACAGAATGGAGCAGACATCGTGACATTTCGACAGGACATCCCAAATGGTGCACAATTTAAAACTAATGAACTGTTTATTTCTGGAATTTTCCATTTAATATTTTAGAACCTTGGCTGCCCATGGGTAACTGAAACCATGGAAAACAGAATTATGAATGAGGGGGGACTATTATAAACATACACTTTTTCTTGCTAAGAATTCAATAAAGTTTTGTCCTCAGTAAATGGGGGTAGGGTGTAGGAGGTGGAGTGTGACCTATAAACATCTTTATTTTTTCCCGAATTGGCCTTCTTGCAATTTGTCATAAACTTGAGGGCAGCGTTATGAGTGGGAACTAGTGGCTTCAGCGTAAGGAGAACAAAGCACAGAACTGGAAGGTGGTAGATTTAACATTCCCAAACCAAGATAACCAATCACCTGTTAATATAAACGTAACAGCGGTGGATATTGGTGCCATTGTCCCCTTAGTGATGACTTCTCTGCTCCTGAGAAGTGCATTCCCACCACCACTCCCACCCACATGGCTACGCTAGGACCTTCCTTATGTATTTATGCTCTTTATAATTCTTGCATGATTATTAATACATCTCCCCAGCCAATCTGAGAGTAGGCACTTGACCTAAGCTAAGACAATGACTGCCTTTACTACTGGTAGTTCTGAACTTGTGACTCAATGGTGGAACCCATAAGACAGTAAACTTAAAGAGCTGTCAGTAGCTCTGTCTCTTGCATGTAGAGGTAGCCAGTCTGCAGTGAAATAAATGAAACCAACCCAAATGAGGGAAGCATAGTCATTGAAAGAGAATTCCAGTGGTATTTGAGCTTCTGGTAGAAGTATTATTCCCCGAGTCCCAGCTGCATTACAACCTCTTATGACTTCCCTATCTGATCAAGTTTAAGGCGCCATCAATTAAAAGATGCACCACTATGTTATGTATGTATTTTATGTAAATATACTTGCAATTAAACTTTAATGTGCTACCAATTATCAATCATTTTACTTCAGAGATATTTTCATTGTAATGCAAATTTGTTTTTATTTATTTTGTTTTCTAATGTCAATGGACATTTTCTTATTCCCATCTCCACACCCCTTCCCCTTTGGTAACCATCAGCTTGTTCTTTATATCTATGGATGTGTTCTGTTTTGTTTTGTTTATTCATTTGTTTTGATTTTATAGATTTTATATGTAAGTGAAATCATATGATATTTGTCTTCCTCTGCCTGACTTATTTCACTTAGCATAATACCCTCTAGTCTAGGTTCATCCATGTTGTTATAAATGGCAAGATTTCACTCTTTTTATGGCTGAATAATATTTCCCTCTCTCTCCCTCCCTCTCTCCCTCTCTCTCTCTCTCCCTCTCTCTCTATATATATCTCTATCTATCTATCTCTATCTATCTATCTATAGATAGATAGAGATAGATATATCACATCTTTTTTATCCATTAATCTATTGATGAACATGTAGGTTGCTCCCACATCTTGGCCATTGTAAGTAATGCTGCAGTAAACTTAGGGGTACATAAATCTTTTCAAATAGCATTTTTGTTGTCTTCAGATAAATACCCAGAAGTGAAATTGCTGGATCATATAGCAGCCCTATTTTTAATTTTTTGAGGAGACTGCATACTGTTTTCCATAGTGGCTGCACTAATTTACAATCCTACCAACAGTGTCTTAGGGTTCCTTTTCCTCCACGCCCTTGCTATAAAATAGTAATGCAAATTTTAGAATCAATAAAATAGAGTCATTATTCAACTCCTCCTTGGAGTTTAAGCAAATTCAAGTTGGCTTGTTTGACTTACAATCACAAGAGTAACTAATACATTATGAACTTGCATATGTGAATATGATGCAAAGATAAGTTCTGACCTGGGAATAGGATAATGTGAAAAAGACACAGCGGTAAGTATTTCTTAAGGGAAAATTTATTTCATGAAAGAATTATAAAGAGCATAAATTACCCTGAAAGTAATTGTGGTTGCCAATGTCCTAATTTGCTCCAGGATTACTTGGAAGCACTCTAGTGACCTGTTTTGAGGTGAAGAATTAATGACAGTAACAATAGTTCCAAGCAAGTCAATTAAGATGTTTTCCTATAATTATCAAACATAAACACAATTTTGAATATTGGTTAATATACATGAGCATCTACTTAAGAGTTAGAAAAGTTCTCAGAATCCATCCTCCTAATGTACTTAAAATTGTATTTCTGACAATTAGTGATGAAAGAATGATTAAAAATAAAGAAAGCTTTGAAACGCCACAAGTAACTTTTCTTTGGTAGCAAAACAATTTGGAAACTCAGACTTACCTTTGTCTGAGCAGGTGAAGGGCCCTATCTGAAAGCCTATGGAGATTCACACACCGTGTAAGGTGGTAGTCCCACCAAAGAGAATTTATGGAACTAAACGAGAATTTATTCTTGCATGTCCAACTGTCCTGTAGCCCACTTTTCCTTTAAAGTTGGCTGTGGTCTTGCTTCTGCCATAGTGCCAGCTGTGAACTCACACCGTCTGCCAGATGGCAGTGGGAAGTCCATTAGTTATGCATCACACATCCTGATCAAAACTGAAAGAAATTATGCTCAAATTGAGAAGAGATGCTCAAGAGGAAGGCAATGATTCGAATTTTCTGTATTTTCACAGAAGACTTCACATAATCATTGTCCATAAATAAACTCATTCTTATGATCTGCAGGCCCAAATCTGGGATAACTTCCAAAAGAACTCCTCTCATGGTTTGGGTCAAAACGTGCATGTTCCCATGATATTCATTAGAGAACACCAAAGAGCTGACGCCCTTCCAAGGTTATCTCAAAAAGTCTGAGAGTCAGAGTATAAGCTAATATAATAAACGCTGTGCTTTTCAGAGGAGGTCTGTTCTTTAATAGGTACTGGGGGGAAACTAGAGGAATTCAGCTACAGAGGAAGCTTATTAGAATCTTCGAGAGAACAGGCTTGGTGAAAATAAATGGGAAATGCAGTGTATAAAGACTGCTAATGAGGAAGATTCGAAGTAGGACCCAAACTGTATAAAAACTGTAAAGTTTATAATCTTTGAAGTAAAATATAAGATTGTGTTTGTTGCTAAACAAAATTGTTAAGTTGTATTATAATCATACATTACCAATTTTCCACTAAGCAGAAAACATTTATGTAAGGTCTTGTTCTAATTTACTCTCCTAGGAAAAGATCTTCCTTTTGTTGCTTCAGGAGAGTCAATCACTATAAATATGTCCATGGAAGCCAGTCCCAGCTTCACTTTGAATTATCTTTTTGTCAAGGAGCAAATGAATAAATATTTCTAGTCCTTGGTTTCCCCGTCTATAAAATAAGAATAAAAATACCTATCTTTCCCCACCCATTGGGATACTATGAAGAACAATGTCAGAGAGAGACATTTCAAAGGGGAAAGTTCTATCTCAGATGAAGAGAAGGAAAAATCTCTTTCTGCCTTATCCACAAATTTTCTGAGAAAGCTAGATGAAATGAACACACATTCACCAAGTGTCTATTATAACTTCAAAAGTAGCTCTGAGGGTAGCTTGGGGGACCAAAACCATGCAGGTGCAATCATAGAGATAGGGAAAATAGTGCTGAGGTGTAGGGTGAGTGTGGTCATCTAGTCTAGTCATTAGGGACACAACTGTAGACACCCGGCTCTCATGGAGCATGCACTCTATGTCCTAGGGAACCCAACTACTATAGGTGTCCAACTGGGCTCTGCATCAGAATCAGCTAGGAAGCTTCCTAAGAACACCTGTCGAGGTGCCTCTACCAGATCCAGGAAATTGGAGCATCTGGAATGAAGAGGGTAGACTGGTAGAGGTGATTGGATGATGTCACTGGACTTCTCACTTGAACTTGCATCAGTGTCAATGTGCCCTTATTTATATTCAGCAAGATTTTGTTTGAACAGAGAGAGAATTCAATATTTAAAATAAAATAAACCTTTGGTTTTGAATAACCGTAGATCTAATGGGTTTCTTCACAGGCAGGAAATTACTTTTAGAGTTTCATTCATTCATTCATTCATTCAATAAATATTTATTGTGCACCTATTGTGGCAATAGGATCTCAGCAGTGAAAAGCAACAGACAGTCCCAACTCTCTCTCATGAGGCTGTCACTAACATACACTGGACATCCAGGCCCCAGCTTTTGCTTTTTGTTTTTTGGGTTTTACTATTTAACTGAACCAGATGTCCCTCCCATAATTCCATACATTTCTTCTTACCCCACCCCCTTTCTCCCACCCTTTCTTCTCTCCAGAAAGTCATTTCTATTTATTCACAAACACAGATTTCAACATTTGTTCATCTGAAGTATATTAGTCCCTGCATTTCTGCCATTGGTTCTGAACCAGGCAGTGCAGTAAAACAAGTATGTCTGTGTAACATGTGCTTGTACCCTTGTTTTGTTTCCTTCTGTTTTATATTCACTATGACATGTGAGAACTATGTCTTGGAGCAGATGTTTACACATACATATCTTGGGTAGATAGGATTTGATGGGCAACATACACATAAACAATCCATCAACAAATATTTATGGAGACATTTCTGAACATAGAAAATGAGGTCCTCACTCTCAAGAAGCATATCCAATTTCTTGTGTGGGACAACTCAGGAAAGGTCCCAGAGGCCTCTACCCTCTCTGTTCAGGAATCTGAGAAGAGGAGAAGGTAGGATTTAAAGGTGACAGGCAAATGATCTTCTCTGGGAGTCCAAAGCCAAAATAATGACTGTCTCAAAGTGAAGTTTCATATTAGGGTCTTTAGGTTCTCTCTCTCTCTCTCTCTCTCTCTCTCTGTGTGTGTGTGTGTGTGTGTGTGTAAGAGAGAGAGAGACAGACAGACAGACAGACAGATGCAAGAACAAGGCTAGTGGGTCCATAGAGGGATAAATTTTTCACTGTTGCTGGTGGATACCTCCCTCACCCAGGATGAAAATAAGGTCAACTCCAGACAAAACCAACAAAAGGGAAGGGAGACCTCTGAGTCTGCCTGCTCCCTGTCAGGTACACTCTTTCATCATCATGGCCTCATCATGGCCTTCCATTTTTCTGCTTCTAGAAAACTATTCCCCAAGGCCTAGGTTGACCAGACATACCATTTTAAATGGGACAGAAAACAAAGGTACTGTTGCATTTCAAACAGTACATCTGGTCCACCTACCGACACCTTGAATTTAGCCCAGTGAGACATGGTGACCAGAAACAACAGTACCATTGTTTTTGTCCCATTTAAAAGGGGACGTCTGGTCAGCCTACCACGGCCCCACTGTGTGTCCTGTCCCCTTACCAGGGTGTGAGGATGCAGCATTCATGTCCACCTCACACCTCCATTCATTCACAGAGTAGGTCCAGCTGCTCTTTGGTGGGTGGGGCTTCCTTCCTCCTTCTTCCAGAATGTTCCTCCTAAAGCTGGCTGGTCAGAGGGAGAGGATGTCCTTCCCCAATAGAGAACGAACATTGCCCATGTGAGGCATCTACCTCCAACAACCTTCCAAGTTCTTATCGTGCTTCTCCACCACCTTCGATCCGGATCCCTTCACATTGCTGGTAACATGTTAGCAGATCAAGTAAATGATTCCATGCTAATCAGACAATGGGAGAAGAGTCATGGAGAACCTAAACCTTAACCCTCTACCTCTCTCATGTGTCATCTGTGAATTATTACAGCCTTTAAACTCAATGTCCCTAACTCTGTTCTCTAGTCCAGAGAAATGACTCTGAGGGAAAGCATTGCAGGCCGAGTACAAAAGATGGGAGATAGTATTAGAACTGGAAGGACCTTGACCTCATACTATCACATACAGCTCATCCCCAACCCAAAACTAGTTCAACAACAAAAATTCGGTGGCCATCTTGCAAGCCCTCTTCTGCAAGGAGAGAAAAAAATTTACACACTCGTACACTTCAGGTAGCATTCATGCTTTACAAACTTTCTGCTATAGTTTAAATGGAAAAGGTTTTCAGACAACTTTGATGTGTAAGTATTTCTCTATATAGTTCCAATAAAATAATCTCAGAGTTCAAAAAAATTTATAATACAATGTTGGGGGAAATAAGTTTAAAAATTAAATATCAATTGTTTGCTCTTAAACCAAGGACAAATTACTAGTTTTCTTTGAACTCTTAAACCTTCATTGAGTAACTGAAAAGTAAAAATCAAAATAAAATAAGGTAAAAATATTTTGGGCTTTTCGTAAGAGCTTTTGTTTTGTTTTGAGACACAAAGATATAAACAGAAAATGTCATCCTGACCAAAAAAATGTGATCGTTATTTATGAATAAGTTGTTAGCAAAGGCATTTACCTTTGTTCTGTAGAATTGACCTGGTGTAGTAGTATCCTAGGGTTGCTGTAATTTGGTGGCTGAAAACAATACAAACTTACTAGCCCCTGGAACTCTGAAATCAAGGTGTCCTTAGGACCGTACTCCCTTTTAAACCTGTGGGGAAATCCTTGCTTCTTCTAACTTCTGGTAATTTGCTGAAATCTTTGGCATTCCTTGGCTTGTTGGTACACATTACAATCTGTCTTCATTATCTCATGACAGTTGACAGTTGCCTTGTGTCTCCACGTGGTCACCTTCTTATGAGGACACCAGTCATAGGGGATGAAGGGCCCATTCTATTCCAGTATGACCTCATTTAAATTAATAATTTAACTAATTATAATCTGCAATGACCCTATTTCCAAATAAGGTCACATTCTGAAGTACGGGTGGTTAGGACTTCAACGTAACCTTTGCGGGTCAGGAGGACATGGTTCAACCCATAACACATGGGATCTGCAATTTTATTTGAGAATGACTTGGGGACCAGATCTTGTTCTCTGGAGAAGTGGGTTACTCAGTTTAAACCAGGGATCACTTTCAGAGCTCTGTCATCTATAGGCCATGGGGCTCCCCTTTAGAATGGCATGAGTTATAGAAGGATGATTGAATTAAGAATATGAACATCTGAGTTAGAAAATGCAGCTCTGCCATCTAGCAGGTGTGAGACTGGGGGCTTGGCATTTAACATCTACAGGGGCCACCAGAGATAACACTTGGCCCTGTAGATATGCTTATGGTGCCTATCTATACGCTTATGGTGACACAAATAACACCCCTTTCTTATGAGCTAGTAATCTATAGAGAATCTTTTATACCAAATTATAAGCAACTATGGTTATGATTTTGTAATAGAATCATGACAAGTCCAGTCGTTCCTTCTGTCGGACCTTCTGTGTTAGGTTTTTCAGAAGATTCAAACACCTATGTGTTAGAGAGGCTAAAAGCACCTAACCTAATTGTTTGTTGTGAATATTTTTTTTTAAATTTAAAACAAGAATGTAGATTACTTGTAAAATTAAGGTATTTTAATGGAGAAAGCATAAAGCCTTATAACCTGTAAAGTACTCACAAACTAAAATATTATTACAGTAAATAAATCATAGTCAATGTCTTTAAAATGTTAATGTTCTTTCCAAAGTACTTAACATTCATTCACCTTATATTTCACTTGTGCAAATAAAGCGTTGGAGGCCATTGTTGACGGCAAGCTCCCTGTTTTACTTCTTGTTTTCTTCCCCTTGTCTGTCACCTTTCTCATCGGCTCTTCTTCAGCTTTTCTCTTATGGCTTCTTCTCTACTCAAGGGCATTCCTAAAAGCACACAGGATGTTCTAATGCATGTGCATGCACCTGACGTTAGGTTCTATCTTGCTGCTCTAATAATCCATGTGCACACACTGACATTAGGCTCTATCTTGCTGCTCTAATAATCCATGTGCACATACTTGACATTAAGTTCTATCTTGTGTGTGCATTTGGACGTGCATGCGCACACGTGCCGTGCAAGAACAGGACTAGTAATACCTAGAAGAATAAACTTTTCCTTTTCCTCATCGTTATCTTTCCAGCTTTGGGCAGGATGGAAGTAAAGTAGCTCTAGGCAAAATTAAACTAAAGGGAAAGATGGTCCTGTGAGCTTCCAAGTATTAAACCCAAAGGCCTAGGAAAGACTTACTAGCCAGGCCTGGATCACAGTCCCACCCTTAGAGTAGGGGTAAAAGCGCTCAGTTTCAACTACATCATGTGGTTCCTGGCAGTAGGGAGAGGGACCAGCAAGCAAAAGCAGCAGAAGTTTTATGCATATCTGATTGTGAGTATCACACTTATCTAATCCACATACATCTATTTACCCAACAGACGTTTACTAAGCACGTGCTATGTGCAGGCTGACCGACATGCATTTTAAACAGGACAGAAAACAATGGTACTGTCCCGTTTTAAACAGTATGTGTCGTCAGCCTACTGACACCTTGAAACCCAGTGAGACTAGGCTGAGCATACGTACCATTTGAAACAGGACAGTACTGTTGTTTTCGGTCCCATTTAAAACAGTATGTCTGGTCAGCCTAACCATGTGCTAAGCACCAAGGAGACAAATTTTACTAAAGAAAAAAGATCTACTCTCAAGATGTTCACAGTTTAGTGGAAGAGAGAAAAATGGAAAACAGTAAGAAGTCAATAGAATATCATTTAATTCACAAGTTATAGAAAAGGAGAGAGGGAGACACCTAAGTCTACCTGGGTTGTCTGTCTAATTCACTGCAATGTCTCACTTAGATTGGTCAGAGGTGGGTCAACGCTTTCTCTACAGGGCCAGATAGTAAGTGTTTCAGCTTTGTGGGTTAGCTGTCTCTGCTGCTGCTACTCAACTCTGCCTTAGCAGCCTGAAAGCTGCCATAGACAATATGTAAACAAACGTACTTGGCTATGATCTAACAAAGCTTTGTTAATGAAAAGCAAACTTTGAATTCCATTTAATTTTTCACACGTCATGGGATATATATATTTTTTTCAGCCATTCAAAAATATGAAACGTGTAAAAATCACTCTTAGATTGCAGGCTGTATAAAAAAATAGACCATGGACCAGATGTTCTTGCACACCTGACCTAGATTTTTGCCGAAGTCCCAGCCCCTCCAATATGTTCTCCATCCTGCAGCCCAAGGAGTTCTAAAACAGCAAATCTTATCATGTCACAACTCTGTCTCAATGACTTTTCATTGCCTTCAGGATACATTCCCAATGTCTTGATGATTATTTGTAAGATTCATCACTACCCCCTGCAGAATCATTTTCATTTCCTTCAACGAGCCATGCATTCATGTTCTCTTGCTTCCATTCTGTTACCTAAATAATTCCTGCTCATTCTTCTACCTAGTTCCTCCTCCAGGAAGCCTTCCCTGAACTCTGCCCCAAGTCTGGGTTAGGTGTCCTGCAGTGTTCTGACATGGCCTCGCGATGTAACATTTATTTGTGTTATAATTATTATAATAACATCTTGTTATACTATTATTATAATTTGTTAGCTTATATCTTCAAGTTTGGTAAAACTGTTTCTCACTTATATCCAGAATTTCTAAATATAGATATGGCATAAAGTAGGTGCTCAATAAACATTTACTGGCTAAATGAATAATATTGGGAAAGGATGATCTGAGGATGCTTCACAGAGGAGGTGTTCCCTGAGGTGAGTCTTAAAGGATGACTAATAGTTTCTAATTTTGACAGGAAGTGATAGGTACTTTCAAGCAGAGTGACAGCCATATCAGACATGAAAGTGAAAGAGAGCATTTGAGGAACTCCATGTCATTCACGATGGTTAGACTGCTTGTTGTCTGTTGGAAAATGATGTGAAATGAGACAAGAGAGATAATCTGAGAACATGTAGGCTAAGGTAAGGAGTTCAGTCTGAACTCTCCAGGTAATGGGGAGCTTCAGGATGACAAATTTTGTTAGACTTACATTTTAGAAAGTTAACTTAGATTTCATTACCCATGTAGATAGTCTAGGTCCAATTAAAGTGTCTGGGATAAAATAGAGAAGATCATTTTGGCAACAGAGTTTCCTAGAGTTTGATGCCAATTTCACATTAGGAAATAAATTTGGAGTCTGCAGCAATAGTTCATATAAGAAATAAAGACCACATGAATTAAGAAAATGTTAGTGAAAACATAGTGGAAGTGTGTATTTGAAGCTCAGGAAAAATGGCCAGGTTGGAAATACAGATTTAGAAGAAGTCATAGCCTATAGATACAAGTAGACTCATATGCTGTCTGATTGGCTAACCCACATGTGGCTATGTAAATTTGAATTTAAATTAATTAAATGGGTGAAAGGGATGAAAGGGT
Source organism: Lyroderma lyra (assembly GCA_004026885.1). NCBI lineage: Eukaryota > Metazoa > Chordata > Mammalia > Chiroptera > Megadermatidae > Lyroderma > Lyroderma lyra. Next base: position 6,181 of record PVJL010009038.1, on the reverse strand, counting down.
ACAAATTTCCAGTTACAAATAGATAAGCGATGGAGATGTAATGCATCGCATGACTATAGTTAATAATACTGTATTGCAAAAAATAAATAAGTAAATTGAACATAAAAATTAAATTGGTCACAATAGCTACAGTTCATGTGATCATTAACCACATGTGGCTAATGGCTAAGTGTATTTGATAATGCAAGATTATAGAACATTTTCATTATTGTAGAAAGTTCCATTTGACAACACTACATTGATTGTAGTTGAAGCTGTAGCTAAGGTCAAGATTGTCCAGGGAGTTCCTCAAAAAGTTAAATATAGAACTACCATATGACCTAGAAATTCCACTGCTAGGTATATATCCAAAAGAATTGAAAGCAGAAACTTGAACAGATATTTGTATACTAAGATCATGGCAGCTTTATTCACAAAAGCCAAAAGGTGAAAGCAACCTAAAAGTCCATCATCAGATGAATGGATAAGCAAAATTGTAGTATATACATACAATGGAATATTATTCATAGATGAAAAGAAATGAAATTTTGACATATCTTACAACATGAATGGACTTTGCAAAACTTATGCTAAGTGAAATAAGCCAGACACAGAAGGACAAATGTATAATTCCACTTACATGAGGTACTTAGAGTAGTCAAATTCAGAGACAGAAAGAAGAATGGTGACTAGGAGAAGTGGGGTGGGAGAAGTTGTTGTTTAATGGGTATGGAGTTTCTGTTGGGGATAATACCAAAGTTTTGGGTATAGATAGTGGCAATGATTACACAACACTGTGGATGTACTTAATGACACTGAATTGGTTAAATATTATGTTATGTATATTTTACCATCATGGTAATAAAAAAAGATTGAGAGATTTTTTAAGAAGAAAATGGTGCCATCAAGGAGATCCAGAAAGTCAGAGGACAGAATGGGAGAGAGGGAGTGCCGTCAAGGAAACGGAGGCGGAAGAGAAAAAGCATCGTTCTTGCATCTCTCCTTAGCCCCATATGAAGACAGGAAGGACATCCAGATGGGAAAACCAAAAATCCATAGGCCATATGGACAAGAAAACTTGGTGACAACATAGCCCCAAGAATTCCAACATACGAATGAGTGGGACAAACCACGAGTTGCCACAAGGGCTGTGTACGAGGAAGGAGGAAAGAACTGAGTGGCACCTGTTGGACCTAAGAACAGGAGAAGCCCCAAAGAGCCAACGGACCTTCCCCGGGGTGCGAGTGGGCTGGTGTGAGAACAGCAGCTGGAAATGAGAGGGACTTCGCCCTCCAGGAGCAGGTGAGAGCAAGGAACGATGCTGCCTCGCTGTCATCTTCAGATTTGCCTCCCCTCTCCTTTTGAACCTAGCACATTGGATTGTCATTGCAGTGATGCCATTTAGGCAAACATTGCCCCGAGTGTTAACGGACAGGAAAGCTAGGATTCCAGTTTCTCAGCAAGAACTTGCTGAAGAAGAGATGCAGAATCAAGATGCTCAACTCACTTAGGCAATGATCAGAATGAGATCTGGAAGAGGAGGAAGCAGAGGAACACAGCTCCCTTTTCCTCAGTGGTAGTCTGGTTGGACCTCCTTCTCCTGTGGGTTTTAAATAGGGAACACTGTTGGCAGTGTGTCCCACGTGGGCCAGTGGGTACCGGATCCATGCATTTGTTTGGTTTGGTTTTCGTATCTGTACTTTTTGTTAAAGATCTGTTTCAGAAAGGCAAGGCAGCAGAGCTTGGAGGCAGCACCTTTCTATCTCACCCAGGATATTCTGTCACAATCACATTACTTGCTAACTGAGCAGGAAGAGCTTTAGTAAACGAGGTAAACTGTAGTCACCTTAAAGTCTAAATAAAGAGTTAGGTTAACAATGGTAACATTAGTTGCTCAAAAGATACACCATACGAGGGAATTTTCTATGCCGTAATTGCCTAGGAAGCCGATTTTTAGGGCAGAGATTTCCAGGTCATGGATGCCCGTGTGGCAGTGCTTCTCAGGGGATCAGGGCTGTCCGGACAATATCCAGCCTTGTAATATGAAAAACAGAGGCATTTATGGCTGGGTTTGTTCCAGATAGCCCTCGTCTGATCTTCGGGCCATCTGCATCACAATTATCCTGCTTATAATGCAGATTGCTGGTCTCCAACCAGAGATTTGGATTCAGTAGATGTGATCGAGAGCTTCTATGCCGGAAGTTCATCCTAGCTTTATTTTAAAACACAGAAGCTCTATCCAAATAGTACCTTCCTGGTCAAAGAATGGTCGACAAGAAACTCTACACTGGTATCTAAACCACTATCTATAATAACCATTATGGTGAACTTTCTAGGATAAGCACCTAGAAATTTTGTTATTAGTGTTTGATGTGGTGATGGCTTGAGGACATGCTTCTCTTCCTTCCTAACCAGGAAGATAAAACAGAGAATGTTATTTCTATGTGGGGAACTAACTGAATTGTGACATAAAAGCCGTAAAAATCTTAAACCATTCTTCTCCAGACCCTAAAATTTCAAACTATATACTCTAGATCCGATGTGGCAACCAGATTTGGCTGAACTAAACGAGAGGCGCAATTTAAACTTCGGATGTTTCAAAGGCTTTCTGGGCTTGTAAGTAGTTTCCTTAATCTCCTATACCTACAATTTTTCCATCTGAAGATTTAAGATGAAATCCCCACATAATTGTTTAGTAGTATTGTTTCTTGGGAGTTCTTTATATAGATCTTCTGGAGGTTGGCAGGTTTGTAATTCAAAATTGAAAATGAAGACTTTTAGGGAAGATTGTAACATTACACTTTACATATAGATAAAGTGTATACATCTGTGTACACACAGACACACACACACACACACACACACACGAAGTGTTTGTGTGGGAACAGGAATTTAGAGCTTATGTTAATTGGCAGGATGACAAGGAGCAGGAAGATGAGAAACACCCATCAAGGCCTTTAGGACCAGGAGTGGCCATTGTACTGTGGCAATGGGACATAACAGGGAGAAGTCCAAAGTCATACAGTTCACTCTGACCTTCAATTTCTAGTGCTCAAAAAATCACTTGAAGCATCTTGTTAAATGAGATTCTTGGGTAGGCTGACCAGATAAACCGTTTCAAAGGGGCCAGAAAACAATGGCACTCTCCCGTTTCAAATGGTAGGTATGGTCAGCCTACTGACACCAGTGAGACTAAACTGCCTATACATGCTGTTGGGACAGTACTGTTGCTTTATGTCCCATTTAAAACATTATTACGCCTGGTGAGCCTATTCTTGGGCCCTGCCTCAAAGGCTTCTGATACGTTAGGTTGGGGTGGAGCTCAGGAATCTGCACTTCTACAAGCTGAGTCTGTGCCAGGTAGTCAGCAGGTCATTCTTGAAAAATCTTCAACAGGGGCTGGCCAACGAACACTGGTGTTCTGCAAGGAGTGGGATCTGGGCAGCAATATACAAGGTACATAGCAGCTTACAGATTTGAAGGTTCAAGTAGGCAGGCTGACAGACTGTTTCCTAGGGCTGCCATAATAAATGACCACAAACTGGGGTGCTGGAAACAACAGAAATCTATTTTATCACAGGTCTAGAGGCCTGAAGTCCGAAACCAAGGTGGCAGGGCTCTGCTTCCTCCGGAGGCTCTGGGAAAGCTTCTGCTCCTTGCCTCTTCCAGCATCTGTTAGGTTTCAGATTCCCTGACTTGTAGCTGCTCACCACAACCTCTGCCTTTGTCTCTACATGGTCTTCTCTCCCTGTGTGTCTCTCCTCCGGTTGTCTCTTACAAGGACGCTTGTCGTTGGACTTAGATAATCCAGAATGATTTTATCTCTAGATTCTTACTTACATCTGCAAGGACCTTTGTTTTCCCAAATAAGGTCAAATCACAGGTTCTGGAGATTAAGACTTAGATGTAGTATTTGGGGAGGCACCATTCAAGCAACTGCACGGGCCAATTCTGGGACAACAGCTGCTTTGGGCCACTGTCAGAGCAAGGGAAAGGATTGGGGGATGGTGGTTGGCAAGAGCAGTCTGGCCCTAGTGCTGGAACAGTCTAAGGTCAGGAGGGTTCAGACTTCAGATCCAGCCAGAAGCCAGCCACTAACAGATGAGCAAGTTGGAGTAGGGTGAGCAGCAGAGCTGACCTTATTACCCTGAACTTCGAGTCAGGATTCTATGATCCACACTAACCAGGACTTGACTGTTTTCCTCCTCTCAGACAAGCTAAGCTGTCACAGCAAGTGGACAGCCAAGGGCAGTAGGAAGATTAGAGGATAGGACTCAGACTAGACGACAAGGAGACGCAAAGCACCACTACACAAACTAGAATCCTAAAGAGCTGCCACTTATTGAGCACCTGCTATGTGCCCGGCGCTTTATGGTTATTATTGCCTCTTTCCATCACAACCTTCCATATGGGTTCCCATTTAACATATGAGAAAAGAGCCTTTTAAAAATTATTTTATTTTAAATTTATTGGGGTGATATCAATGAGCAAAAATGACATAGGTCCCAGGTGTACAATTCTACATTACATCTTCTACATCTTATGTTTTCATCATTCAGTCAGTTCTCTTTCCCTCACTATGTATTTGTGTCCCTGTCCCTTCTCTCCCACCCACCTCCCCCCTTACCCTCAGACAACTACTAAATTATTGACTGTGTCCATGAGGAGAAAACGGGCTTTTAAAGATTAAAATTATATAGCTAATAATAAGTGGCACAGCCAGAATTTAAACCCAGATGACTCTGGCTCTGAAGCCCATTATCTTTCTACTAAAGTATGCAACCTCTCCAGAGATGAACAGCTTACCTCAAATTTTAGCATCTTGCCTTCTGACACCTCCTCTTCTGTCTTCGAACCCTTCCCTCCTCCTCTTCATCCTGGGGTTCACTAGACATAAAGGGTCAAAACATCTGTTTCTCTGCCAAATACCCTATATTAAAATATCATAGTTGGCAATGGTAGAATGGGAAACAGTTCAAAGCTTTCTGAGCCAGAATCATAGGTGTGGATCTGGATTGTAAACACTTACTTCCCCGTGGCTGTGTCATAGTCATCTTAACTGCTGTCACTTGTGAAAGCTCTAGCAGGGATCTTATACATAGTCCCAAGTCCTAAATTTGTCTGACTCTGAAGATGGAGGTCTATAATGATTGCATTTTGCAGTTTCCCTCACCCACAATCCTCACCACCACCAAATGCATGCTACCAGCAATGTTCTGCAGGTGGTACTAGCTAAGTAGTTACTGTACTAGCTCTCTCCTTAGTGACCCACAGTGGAAAGCAACATTAGTGGAACAATCTCAAGGCCTCTAGCTCAACCAGGAATTGATGTACCTAAGTTAGTGTCAGTTCTATGATAAAGTTAGGGTCAATAAATGTTTGGATAGTAGGCCATGGATCTCCAACTAGCTTGAATGCAAGACCAAAATATTCTGGTTGGTGTAAGATTTCACGGTATGTTTAGCTCATTCTGTTTCAGCCAAGGTAACAGGACTGGGATATTAAAGAGTCTGAGCCTGAATTGACAAATCTTTTCAGGCCTTTCATAAGACTGTTGAGTATGAGTTTTTGGAAATTATCATTAATAATGATTATAATAATGAACTCTTGGGAAAGAGTTTGAAGTATTGCAATCCTGATCACCCAGTGAACACCAGCTCAGCAGCTATTCTGTACAATTCTCAGTGATTGAAAATGTATATGATGGCCCGACTTGTGCACCTTTCCCCACATTCTGCAGGAGTCCCTTTTCTTGCTCAGTTTCACAGGAGCAGTCTTTAATTTTAAAAATCATGAATACTTGCACCGATAGACAATGTAATAATAATTTAATATTTTCCTGGTGACAATTTCTACTTTAGTAAAAAATAATCTAAAATATTTTGGAATAAGTTTGGGTTGTCATGTTTGCTTTTAGTCAGATTATCTTGCTAGGAAACCGAGATTGCAAAGTGCAGCAGGGTTGGTTGGGAGCAGGACGTCATCATGGGAAGCGTGTACTTCTTAGGATTACTGCTTGGCGGATTAGAAACCCGCAGATCAGTCCTACGTTAGTCCTGATTAACTGCCCTGGGAGCTTCTGGGCCAGTGTGGAGGGGTGTTTGCCAAACTCAGACCAATATTTGTGGTAAAATTTCACTCGACAAAACATTCATAATTAATTTTTACTTAAAGCCAACCCAGGATAATAATGAAGCTACCA